>JARHVA010008305.1:0-157500 GCA_037957365.1 Torreya grandis
TACATTTTTATGTTTTCTACCTTATACAAGACCTATATGTATCCTCTCTCATCTTTGGAGTCCACAAAAAATATTAAAAATACAATCATTGAGCATTTTAAATGTTTGAAACCATTCTCATTCTCATAATTTGTCTCATGGAGAAACCATCAAAATATACAGATCAACAATTTAAATTTTTTTGAGGCAACTACACAACTTCCACTTACAAACATCAGTGGCTATGAAACTATCACCCTGTAAATAAAGCTGGTTTTGATATCTATGATAAACTCCTTAATTTAAATCACTTAAAATCATTGATTTCATCATTATTAATATCCATGACTCACCTTCATATTGACTTTAACATTGTAACACATCTAATAATTTTTTTTATGATTTGTTTTATAATAGTGTGTTGCAACCATGAATTACATGCAAGTGGGCATAGTGAAAACATATTGTATACATTACTAGTATATTAGGATACATATTTGGACCATACCTCCAAAATAATAGGCTTTTAAGTCCCTAAGATATTTAGGAATTTTTTAACTGAGGAAATTTCTTCCCCACATATTTTATGTAAAACCATTTTTCTGTCTAGGTAGATAACCCTTTAACCTAACCAACCAATATTATTGCATTATTCTCTATTTTTTCCTTTTATTATAATAAAATATAGAATCCTCATCTAATTCTAATTGACTATCCATAGTGAGGTCTTCAATTGAAAGTAGAAACAACCTTTCATCTTCTTTTTATAACATAGAACTCTAAAAAGGACATAAGTTCTCAACATTGAAAAATGAATAGATCCTCATAAAAGGAGTCAAATCAAGTCTAAAATCATCCATTCCCACTTGTTCTAAAATTTCAAAAGTACCACACCTAAGAGTCTCAAGCTTCTTAGACTTACCATGATCTTTTCTATACTCAAGAAAAACCATACCTTGTTTCCAACAAGGAAACTATGCTCTTTAATATGCTAATAATGTCTTGTTTTATACGTTTGTTATCACTCCTTTAAAATCTCTTGTAATTAGAGGTGAATTTATTAAATATTCTCCATAGAATTTTCATCTTTGTGAACCTCTAGATCAGATTTACCATTGCCCCTGTATGTCTATCTCAAAATAACATAAAATGCACATGGAGTTAAGTATCCAAAACAAGTTTTGAAAATAATTTTAATATTATAATAATGTACTTCCTTGTTATATAAAACTTGAATAAAAACCAAATTATCCTACCAAAACATAGGATTATTCATATTGTAGCCTCCCAATATTTGTACTAGTGTTATATTCATAGCCTCATTTTTTCCATTGGTTTGTGTGTGAAAAGTGGCACATCATTTCAACTTACTACCCATATTCCCCCATAATGTGGTCCAAAACTTTCCAAGAAACCTTGAGCCCTGATATGGAACAATATAACTACACAAGCCAAAATAAACCCACACATTATAGAAAAATATCTTGATTGCATCATTGCCTTTGAGGATTTTCTTATAAGGAATAAGTATGCACATCTTACTAAACCATTATATAACCACAATTATAATTTCATGTTTATTCATTGACATATGAAACTGCCTAAAAAGATCCATAGAAATTATTTCCCATGGCCTAAAAATAACCTATATTTATAAAAACCCATCCTTTTTATTGATAAATTTGCTTTTACTAAATAATACACATCTTTTTATGAACTTTGAAATATCTACGTGGATATTAGGCCAATAAACATATCTTTGTAAATGTATAAATGACTTTGTAACACAAAAATGTCCTGGAAATTTTGAAGTATTTTTTTCCCTCATTAGTTGAACTCTTACCTCCTTAGGCACACAAATATTACCTATATTTTAGAGCAATCCATATTGAAAATAATGATCCTTTTTGGGCTTAAAACATACACCTTGGGACTTATCTGCTTAAATAAATGGCTCACTAAAATTTATGTCATACTCATATCCCTCTATATAAGGCTCTCACATAAAAGTATGAAGATGAGTTATGGTGCTCATGGATGATATTAAAGGATGTTTTTATATAATATAATTTATTTTTTAATCACACCTTTCTTATATTTGACAATCAATTGAAATAATTACAAAAATACCATCCACTTGAAGGGTCTAATTTCATGAAGTTTCGTAAGAGATTGAAAATATTGGAGAGGTTGATTATATATATGGATAATATTTTCCTCATGCATAATAAATTTCTTCACTTCCTTGACCAATATATTAATAACACACAACTCTTTTCCTTATAATAATTCACAATTACACCATGAAGTAACTTTGAATGGTAACATATCACCTTGTTTCCATGAAGTAGGATATCCCACATAACATGGTCACTAGAATCTATTTCCACTTTAAATGGAATCTTTAATTTAGGAAAATATTAAACTAAAACATGGATAATATCATGTTTTAACATATCAAATTCACTTTTTTTGATTCTCACCCCAAGTAAAAATATTACCACCTATTGTAATGGCATGCAAAGGCAAAACTATTGAAGATAAGTTATTGATGAACTTCCTAAAATTTTAAAATACAACACCAAAGATCCTTGTCTTGGTCACAAAAGCTAATTCATGATGGCATATACATTATTTATATCAATCCTTAATTTCCCATATCCAACCACATGTCCCAAGAAGACTAGTGATTATTGAGAAAACTCACATTTCTTATCATTCAAAACTAACTTGTTATCCTTCAAAACTTTAAAAACATGTTGAAGATGATGAATATGCTCATAAAATGTTTTTATAAAAACAATAATATCATCTAAATATACAATGACAAAGGAATCAATAAATGACCTTACTACCTCACTCGTCAACCACATGAAGGTAGCTGAAAATTTACATATCATGCCAGTTAGAATAAATAACTCTTACCTTGCTTTGAATTTTTTTTTCTAAATGTCTTATTCCTTAATCCACACTTGGTGATACCTATATTTAAAATCAATATTAGTGAAATAATTTTCATGCTAAAGTTGATCAAAAATATCATCAATTTGTGGAAGAGGGTACCTATTTATTGGTTATCTTATTAAGTACTTCTAATCAACACACATTATCCATAAAAAATATTTCTCAGATATTAAAATAATATGATAATCACATGGAGAATTACTAAGATTACCTATATAATTATATATTTGGAAGTGGAATTTTAGGTAGTAAATGCATTTCATGCTCAATAGGCCTTTTAGGTGGTAACCCCATAGGCTCATGGAAATCCTCTTTGAATTACTGCACCAAATCTCCCATATGATTCTACTCTTTTTTAGTGGACATGATACAATAAGTATAATGTGAAGCCACTTTTTGTCTTGAATATATCTCAAAGTAAGGCAAAAATACCTCCCACTAGCAATAATAAGCTTATTTTCATCATAATAGCTTGCCAAAGATATTTTATAATCACCTATACATCCTTCAAAATAACTTTCCAACTATATTATGATGTAGCTCTTAGGATGCTTCATGAAACTATATTGTTTGAATCTCCTCATAAATAAAAAATTTAATATATACAATTAAGGGATACAAAACACTACACCACACACATCAAGAGGCATAATATCCAATCTAACTTCATAAAAAATATATACCAAAATTAAATTTACATTTATTGGTCACCTTGATGTCTACAAATTTATTCATCCAACCCAAAGAATATGGCCTTAGATGATTGTAAGTTCCAAACCCCAATCTATCTACCATTTCCTTGCTTACCAAATAAGGTTCTAAAAAATTATAAAAAAATAACATTCACTTTATTTTTATTCTTATGAATATTAATATGCAAAATATTATAAATTTTACTCTCTTGGGAACTACTATTACCCAAAAAGTATCTGTATTGATGTAGGTATAACACAAAGTGTTTTTACACATTAGAGTATAGAAAATATTCTCACCTTAGAAAAAGGTCAATTCTTATTCTTTTTGTTGTTCTTGAATTGATGAGATTATGGATAGAGTTTCAAACATTTATCCCTAGAATAAATATCAACATCATATTTCCCATAATGTATTTTGGTATCCTTTTTTTATTATAAATGGAAGTAACATTATTCTTAGCTTTCCATTTACCTTTACCCTTTTGTTATGAGTTTCCTTGTTACTTTTGTGTACTTTGAAAGGTAGATATATCCTTATTCATATCCATCTCCAAATAGTGAGATTCAGAACATACCTCATATACATTTTTAGGCTTAACCAAGAGGGCGAGTCTCCTTAAATGGATATGGAGTCCACCCACATACTTCATCAAAATGTCATGTTCCACTATATATTTTCCCATTGGGATAATCTTCATTTTAAATTCATTTATGTAATACTACATGCTTTGGCCTTGATTTTTCATAAGATATTTCCAATACATGGACCTTTCTTCCTCATAATTAATATTATATTATTGATTATTGATTAGAATCTTAAATTCATCCCACTTAGTAATATGATTCTTAACAACCAAAATTTAAACATAGCTCTAAAACCAATTTAAATAATGATTGTTTAAGTTAAACCTTGCAAAATAAATCTATTGGATTTCATTAATTTGATGAAAAATTAAATATACATCAATTTGGGTTAGCTAATGGTCAAGCCTCTTGGTAATCATGTCCCCATAATATGATTAAATCTATATATTTGCCTTAGCCTTGAGTGTAAGTGGATTTTGGTTGGCATGGGTCTATTCTTAATTCTTATCATAATTCTCAAGAGATTCATCATTTTTTTATTTCAACACCTATGTAGAAACACCAAGCTTCTCCATGAGAATCCCTATGATGGGCACCAATCAGTTAAGCTTTCTCATAATAAAGAGAAATGATAGCTACTCATCCTTTAAGATTAGAAACTTTATCTTATTTTGTTTAGGCATCTTCTTCATCAACATGTTCCTTAATTATGGTCTCTTATTTCAAATTTTTTGTGTAAATATCTTCTTCAAAAGGAACTATGATACTTTGAACACTAACACTACTTTCTCTAGTGACATGCAAAAACTTTCAATGTAGTTACGAACACATAAAACCATATAAATGAATAATACTAAACTAGATCTAATATTAATCTAATCCATACAATAGGTGGATATTTCATAATGAGCTTCACCAACACATATTTTTAGAATGATCATTTATGTTAGGCTGTCATTGATGTCAAAAAGAGCATGAGATCATAGTGCATTAATGACAAAGTGATCATATTGATGGTTTAGAGAGTGTTTACTTAGTTAAGTAATTAATGGATGTTTTGGATGATGTGGTAATGTTTTAGGGACAATATGGGGTGTTAAAATTTCTTGGAGTGAATATGAAAGTTAAAATTTTCCATTTGATTCATCATTGTGGTCATCCAAGCCTAGTTGGTCTTGTGGCAAATCAGACTGAGTGAGATGTTTAATGATGTCATATTTCACACGTGTGAAGGTTTCAAGAGTAGATTGATATATGGGTGGATTAACCTATAAAATTTTATCATGTGGTTAAAATTTTAGGTCATGAGGTTGAGCATATAAAAATTTATGATAGTGCAAAGTTGGCTTCTCAGACAAAGTTTACTAAGTTCCCATACTTAGCCAAATTTGTGATATCAAAGATCTACGACAAGCATTTATTTAGATCATAGATATAAAAAAGAGAATTTATTTTGATTGGATAAGGATAAAATGGATAAAATTATCTTTTTATATATATATCAATGATGCACATGAAGTCAAATAGTCAAAGGTTCCTCAAAAAGCACGTGGTAGTGACATGTGTCTCAATCTCGTTAAGTTGACAGAAGATCAACAACATGAGAGTGATCTATCACATAGAGACAAATGGTGAGAATATGATTATGTAGTTAGATATTAATGGTGCAAATTAATTTAATAATTAAAAGGATTCTCATAAGGCATTCAACACTACCAAGTGGTAGAAGTTCATTGGAGTCAAACAATCAATATGTTTAAAAGGTACACGAGGGTGCCAAGTGTAATAATAATGGTAGGATGGATCTAAGATAAATGGTGAGGTTTTAAAGGTAAATAATAGGATAATATTTATTATATTTATTTATTTCATTTTATAAAATTGTGTGAGGGTATGAAATGATGACAAAGTGTCTGATGTTTAACATTGACACAGTGACCGTTGAAATTTGAATACTCAAAGTAATGAGGGAAAAGTAGTATGTAGTTTTTGAGCTATATATTTTGATACAATACTAATTTCATAGTGATTTATAAGAATTTTTTTATATTAATTCAAGATTAATCCATAAAATTTTATTATAAGATTTGAATGTTCGTATAGTTGCAGATAATAAGCTCTAAAGTTGACTGTGTGTTTGACCATGTTTTACAAGTGACCCGATAAGGATAATTGAAGAGTTTTGGATAGTATTTTGATGTTTAAATATTAAATAACTATTGTATAATGTTAGATAATCTATTATGATGATATTTATGTATTTTAGTGTTTGACCAAACCATATTCAGTATAAACAAAGGCTTAGAACATGATTGTGTTTTTTGAATGCACTAGCAAATTGAGTGACCATCTTGTAGAGGTAAGTTGAAGGTGTTTTATGTATATTTGAGGAAAAAATGAACATGAATATGTAAATTAAGTATAAAATATTTATTAGAGGTTATTATATGTCATATTTTTCCCTTGATTAGATATAGAGAGCCAAAATAGTATAACTATATTTTGACTGGGTGACCAGTCTAAGTGGTCATTCTGAGAGAGTTGAATTGAGTGATTAAATACTATGTTTAATTGTATAAATAACATGGATATGTATTATATTTCATAAATTTTTAATCCATGTGATCTAAACATATGGCTATGTCAAATATTTGATCAGTTGCTTGATAAGTTTGAGACTATGTTTTCTATGTATAAAGACCTGAAGAGCAAGGAGACCTAATTGGTAGGTTCAAGTTTTGAGTTGGTGTTCCAAGAGTAATGGAACCATATAAGAGTGATAAATGGGATACTAGAGATATTTTTTATATGTTAAAATCATTTTTAAAGGATTAAGGTGGTCCAAGTAGTCTCACAAGTAATGTGTGAGTATGAAGGCCCAATTATTTTAGGTCTAACCAAGACCTAATTATGGTCTGGGGATAATAAGGTATTGGATGACCTAAGGAGTGATAAAGGGGATATTGGAGATATTTTATATATTTTTAAATCATTTTTAAATGATTAAGGTGGTCCAATTAGTCTCACATGTAATGTGTGAGTATGAAGGCCTAATTGTTTTAGGTCTCACCAAGACCTAAGAGTGGTTTGGGGATAATAAGGTATTGGATGACCTAAGGAGTGTGTGTTTATTGCATGTAATGAATATGATAACATATTTAAAATGTGTTTCAAATATGTAAAATATATTATCCAACCAAGATGGGTTATACCAAGAGAGTGGTATAATTACAAGGCATAATGGGACTAATTATGCTAGTTGTGTGGGTGTGGATTCAAGTGAAGAAGAGAACCTTTGAAAGAAAAGTTATAGGTTAGTGAGGACCATTAAATATTAGATAGGATAATTAATTCTTGTTTTATTAATTTAATTTATGAGGACACACAAGTCATTGGACTTAATGAGCCTAGAAGAGGAAGATTGAGTGAGTGAGCCCTTAAGACTGTTTGGGTGAAAGAGTGAAGGTAAAAACTACAGACAAAGGTGATCATCATTAGTTGAATAGTATCAATAGGTGTTCAATATTATTTTTTCAAGTTATATGAGGTGATTATTAGATGCCTAGGGGGTTAATTCGTCCTTTCAAGGTGAAACTTGCTAAAAGGTCTAGTTATTGCTCAGCTAGACAGTGGTAGTAGTTCCTTGTGAGACTGGTGTCTTACTAAATTAAGGCATGAATGTTCCTTTATTATTTGGTTTTGGTTTAAATTGAATCTTATCATTATATGACTATAGTCTCTCTTGTAAGGTTTAGTGGGTTTTATCCCTAAAGAGGGTTTCCCACATATATCATGTGTTATGTGCTTGATCTTGCTATATCTTCCTTGTTCATTTAAATGGTTAATTTGTATGCATCATGATTGTATGTGCTAGATGTTTAAGAGTTGAGAATTGAATTATATTATTTGGCATCATTTATTCATCTCCCCCTCTTAATAACTATACCTCTAATAATTGGTATCATAAAAGGACCATTTGTGCAAGTTTAACCACTTGAAGGTGATCTAAGGTACAACGTGGGTAAAAAAGAAATTTGTTAAAAAGATAAGATCATCATGTTTGATGAAGATGTTTGCAATAATAGTAAATAAAAACAAGATTTCTATGATAGTGAGGAAAAATAAGTTGATCTAGAAGCTAAGCTCATGAGTGCACTTGGTGAATTTAAGGAGCAAAAAAAGAGGAATCATAAAATGAGAAATATGATCAAAAGTCTTGAAGTAAAAGTTAGTTCTCTTGAGGGAAGTTTGTTAAGCAAGTCTAAAAGAGAGGAAAAGAAGAATTAGGAACAAATAATGTCTATTGAAGAGCAAGCATATAGATTGAAAGATGACATGGATAAAGAAGCTAAGGAGGATAATAAGGTCATCAAAGATCTCAGAATTCAATTAGAGGCTACAAGTTCAAGCATGAGAGATAAAGAAGATGAATGTTTTAAAGTTAAGGCTAATCTTGTTTCTTTAAATCATGATGATGAAAATGTCATAATCAAGATAGGAAATATTGAAGAAGAATAAAAGAGATCAGAATAAAGCAAAGAGGATGGTAACATGAAAGATAAAAAATGAAATCAAGTCAAAGGGAAAATGAAGAAACCAATTAGATAAACAAATGCCTCAAGGTATGCCAAATATTTTATGGGTTGATGTTTCATTTTTCATCTTATTGGTCATAGGGAAAAGGATTGTGTAATAAGAAGAGATAATTCAAAGGGATATCACTACCATAGTCAAACAAATGGTATGGAATACATGGTTTGCTAAAATTATCAAAGAGTTGGTCACATTGCTAGGTTTTGTAAGTATAGACTATCAAGTCATGATAAGTTCAATCAGGCTCCTAGAGTGAAAGAAAGAAGATAAGCTAGATAGATCAATGTAATGAGATATTCATCCTAGATTCATTGTTATGCATGTAATTATTTTGTCCATATTACTAGATTCTACCCTATAATGCATAGGAAAATACTAACCCAGGTATGGAGACCTAAGACAGTCAAGCTTGAGCATAATGAACCTAGGAGACAAAATGGTTTGTTTTCTAATATTTATAATATTCATCATGTAGAATGTAGGAATGATGTTATTTTTTGTAGTTATCATCAAGTTGGTCATATTTCAAGATATTGTAAAAGCAAGCTCTCAAGTCATAAGAAGGTGCATGAACATCCTAAATTGCTCAAGAGAGGTCACAAATGGTTGTAGAAACCTAAGCCTACTAGGAGAGATCAAACTGAGAACAAAGATGGTTTGTTTTCCATGATAGACATGAAGGAAAGTCAAGAGTTTTTGTTGACAAGTTTAAATAAAAGAATAAAGTCATGAATCCATTCAAAGTTAATTTGGTGATGAATTCAAATGAGTATGGAGATATGGGAGTTTCCTAAGTTTTTGGACTTTTAGTCTTGCTATGTCAAATGGGTGTCTCTTTATAAGCTTCAAGGAGACACTTTATAGAAAGAGGAAGTATGGTGGATGTTTTTTGGGCCTTAGCTATGTTACATGATAAAGAAAGTCTTAAAGGTCTCTTATGTATAATAAGTTTAGAGATTGGTATGAAGTTGGTTGCTTATGCAAGGGTGAGGGTGTCTTCAAACAAGGTATTCTCATTTCAATTGGTTTGATTCTAAGGTGTGTGAGAAGTCATCTTGTAGGGTAAAAATATTGAGAAGGCTAGATCAGTCTTACAGAGAACAAGAAAGATATTTTGAAAATGTGTTTGGTTAAGGGGGAGCAATGAGTTTTATGAATCTACTACAGAGTGTTGTGATGGAATGATTTAGAAGATATATTCAAGGATAGTGATCCTAAAGTCAAAGTTTTGGTCAAATCTTTGAAGGATGGTCTAGTTGGTTAAAGTGGTGAAGAATGAAGTTGTGTGTCCAAGGTCTGCAAGTAGGGAATGAAAGTTTTTAGGTGTCTAATCAAGGATGATTAGTTTTCAAGATATTATATTGTATTAAAAAAGGTATTAGAGTTATGTAGATGTCAATGCCATGGAATTAAGTATTCTGAAGATGAAGAAATTTTGAGTTTACATGAAAATAGAGTTGGATTTAGCAGATGTTCTTTATCAAGAAGATGAAGATATCTTGGTGAGAAGTAGAATGAACCAAGGATAATGTATTACATGAGTTCATGTTATTTTCACAATTTTAATATCATGAAGGAGATAAAAGTGTATAAGAGGCTCCTTGATGTGAATAAGGTCTCCTAGACCTAGTCTGACTATGTGTTAACTAAGAAGATGTGTTGCAGTGGTTTGTGCCTTAATGGATTTTATTTTTTGATGGATGCCTATTAATGCTATGAGAAATTTATTTGTAAGGTTTTTCATTTATTCCATGCCTTATTCATATGTTCATGTTGTTCCCAGAAGACAAAGTGTTTTTAAAGAGTTGTTTTGATGACCTATAGGAGACCTATTGAAGATGCCATGAACTATTACTTGAGGAGTCCAATTGAGTATTATAGAGTTTGGAGTTAGGGGGAGATAACTTAGATGTCTTAAGTGGCTTGTAGAGATGTGTATGATGTGAGGGGGAGCATATGTGAGATGTTCCAATCATGATGGAGAGATGGAGATGTCTTCTATAGTTGTGAATTCAAGAATATTGATATGATGACTTGATCAAACCAAGTCATGTGTTTTGACAAGGTATTGAATTTTCATGCATGAGCAAAGAGATCTTGTGAGTTCTATAGGTAGACAGGTCTAAGGATAGAGAATTCTAAGTTTAGATTGGTGCATGTTAAAGGGGAGGAAATTGATTCATATTATTAAAAGTATATAAGTATCTTGAGCATCTTAAATATTATTTGAATGCACACATGATGTTGAATGATTGCTGGCATACTGAGGAAGAGACCCTTTGTCATTAATGTCAAAGGGGGAGAAAGATCAGAATGAAGTTCAAATGAGTAAGAAGTCATTATAAGGGTGTTTTTCCATCAATGATAAATGGGGAGATCGTTAATCATGGTCATTGATGTTAGGTTGTCATTGATATCAAAGAGAGCATGAGATCATAGTGCATTAATGATAAAGCGATTAGATTGATGGTTTGGAGAGTGTTTGCTTAGTTAATAAATTAATGGATGGTTCAAACTATGTGGTCATGTTTTAGAGACCATATGGGTGTTAAGAGTGTTTTTAGTGAGTATGTAAGTTCTAGGTTTTCATTTTATTCATCATTGTGGTCATATATGCCTAGTTGGTCTTGTGACAAATCAGACCGAGTGAATTGTTTAATGATGTCATATATCACACGTGTGAAGGTTTCATGAGTAGCTTGATATATTGGTATATTCCCCTATGAAAGGTGATATTGTGGTTAAAATTTAAAATCATGAGGTTGAACATAGAAAAATTTATTATAGTGCAAAGTTGGATTCTTAGACAGAGTTTACCAAGTTCCCATACTTAGCCAAATTTGTGATATCAAAGATCTACAATGAGTGTTTAATCATATCATAGATATAATGGTGAGAATTTATTATAAATATATAAGGATCCAATGGAGCATGTGATATTTTAATTTAGAGATCAATGGTGTGTATGAATTCAAATTTCCAAAGGTTCCTCAAAAAGCACATGTTAGTGACATGTGTCTCAATCTCGTTAAGTTGATAGAAGATCAACATGTGAATGTTCTATTAGATATAGATGCATATGATCATGTAGTTAGAGATAAATATAACAAATTAAGTTAATAATTCAATTTATGCTTATAATTCATTGGGATTCCAAGTGGAATAACTTCATTGGAGTCAACTAGTAAATATGATCAAAAGGCACGTGAGGGTGCCAAGGGTCTTAGTCACAGTAGCACATATATAAAATCAATGGTGAGAGTTATAAGGTAAATACTAGGATAATCATAAGGATATTGACATAGCATGTTTGATAAAAAATTTCAAAGGTATGAGAAGATGACAAGGTATCTGATGTTTAACATTGAGACAGTGACCGTTAGAATTTAAATTTTCAAATTAATGAGGAAAACCAATCTATAGTTTTTGAACTATATATTTTGATCTAGGATGAATTTCATGGTGGTGTAAAATGAAAATTTGTATAGGAATTCAAGGTTAATCTGTAAAAGTTTATTATAATATTTGAATGTTTGTATAGTTTCATATATTAAGCTCCAAAGTTGACTATGTGTTTAACCATGTTCTGCAAGTGATCCAAGAAGGATAGTTAAAGATTTATTGATAGTATTTTAATGTTTAATTATGAAATAACTATTAGAGAGTGTTTTATACTCCATTATGACCATATTTATGGATTTTATAGGTTTGAACAATCCATATTTAGTATGAACAAAGTCTTAGAAGTTGATTGTGTTTGTTGAATGCACTGGTAGATTTAGTGACCATCTTACAAGGGTAAGTTGAAGGTGTTCTAAGTAGATTTGAGGAAAAAAATTATTATGAAGATTTAAAATAAGTATATAATATTTATTATAAGGTAATATGTGTCATATTTTTGCCTTTATCATATATAGAGAGTTAAAATAGAATAATTTTATTTTGACTATGTGTGACCAATTTGAGTGGTCATTCTAAGAGAGTTGAATTGAGAGCTTAGATCATGTATTGAATTTTTCTAAATCATATGGAGGTGTATCAAAGTTCCTTAAGGGATAATTTTTTTGATCTAATCATATGTATATGTGAAATATTTTATTATTTTCTTGACAAGTTTGAGACTGTGTTTTCTATGTATAAAGACCTGAAGAGCAAGGAGACCTAATTGGTAGGTTAAAGTATTGATTTGGTGTTCCAGGTGGCATAAACCCATATAAGAGTGAGAAATGGGTTATTGGAGATATTTTTGATATTTTTTAAGTATTTTTAAAGGATGAAGGTGGTCTAAATAGTCTCACATGTAACATGTGAGTATGAAGGCCTAATTGTTTTAGGTCTCACTAAGACCTAATGGTGCTTTGGAGTTAATAAGGTATTGGTCAACCTAACTAGTGTGTATTTATTACATGTAACATGTATGATGACCTATTTAAAATATTTTTCAAATATGTAAATCATCTTGGCTGACCAAGATGGGTTATACCAAGAGAGTGGTATAAATACAAGGCATAATTGGATTAATTGTGATATTTATGTGGGTGTGGATTCAAGCAAAGAAGAGAACCTTTGAAAGAGAAGGTAAATTTAAATGAGGACCATTAGAGAGTTAATAGGATGAGTCATGATTTTTTGATCAAGTTGATGTAGGAGGACACACAGGTCATTGGACTTAATGAGCCTTAAAGAGGTAGATTGAGAGAGTGAACCCTTGAGATTGTTTGGCTAAAAGAGTGAAGGTGAAGAGTGAAAACAAAGGTAAACATAATAAGTTAAATATTATAAAAAGGTGTTCAAAATTATTTGTTCAAGGTAGCTGAGGTGATGCTTATTTGTCTATGGGGTTGGTTCCTCCTTATAAGGTGAAACCTGCTAAAAGGTCTAGTTGTTATGGTTGCTCAGCTAGAGAGGGGTAGTAGCTCCTTGTGGGACTAGTGTATCACTGAATTAATGGATAGATGTTCCTTGATCATTTATTTTTTTTATAAATTATATCTTATCATTATAGGACTATAGTCCATCTTTCAAGGTTTAGTGGGTTTCATCCCCCAAAAGGGTTTCCCACATATATTATGTGTTATGTGCTTGATCTTGCTATATCTTCCTTGTTCATTGTAATGGGTAATTTGTATGCATCATGATTGTATGTGATGAATTTTTAAGAGTTTGGAATTGAATTGTATTATTTGGCATCATTTATTCACCCCCGTCTTGGTGATTATACCTATAACAACATATCTTATGATTGTTATCTCAATAAATGATTATAAGATGAGTATTTTAGGATATTTAAAAACATTAAAATTTTGATAAATTATTGATAAAAATTAAATATACAAAATTTTTCACTTGAAAATGAAACATAAGAATAATAAAATCCCAAAATGAAAACAAGAGTTATCCTAGAGTAACCTAGTGTGGGGAAAACATTAGTGGGTGAGGAAATTGTACTCCCCAACTAATACTTAATGTAATAAATATACAAGGTTATACCAAACATGGCCTTCATGGAAACAATTATCATTACTAATATATCCAAAAAATTCACACAAAAATTAATTGGAATTTAAAATACTTCTCATAACTCCAACACAATTAAACCAACCAATGTAACTAGGAAATAATGAGACAACAAGAGCAAATACTCAAACTTGCGACTGGTAATTGAAATCAAACTTCAATAATTGGTACTATGTTTGATGATGTCATTTGACTTTCACATGACTTATAATTATGATCTTTCATCTATTAATTCCACCAATAATCTCAAAAAAATTATTCTTAAGAACTGGAAATGTTTTCAACCATTCCCATTCTCGTACTTTATTTCATGGTGAAACTATTTGTGTATGTAGACTAGTAGTTTTAAAACCATCAAGGAGGTTATGAAACTATTGACAATTTAAAAAAATTACCACATGAAAAAATTAAATTTTACACAACCATTGAGGTGATTTCATAGCCATCACCCTTTAAATTTGGTGATTCTATTACCTATGATAAAATCCTAGATTTCAAGAGTTGAAACTCACTACATCAGTATGAAGATGTTTAGATCGCACCCACAATAAATTTTCCACTATCACATTTATGATCTATTTTTTTAAATATAATTTTTTTTAAATAGTGTCTTACAGAATTATATATAATTGGGAATAGTGGAAAAATCTAATATTTATGATTAGTACATTAGGATATAAATTTGGATCTTACCTTTCAAAATGAAGGATTTTAGGCTGATTAAAGCTTTAGGAATTATGTAAGGAAGGAAATTAATTCCCCACATCTTCTTTGGAATACCATTTTTAAATTTTGGGTAGCTACTCCTTTAATCCAACCAACCAATGTTCTTGTTCTCCTATTCCATTATCCTTTCATTATTTTACAATACAACATCCTTCTCTAATGCCAAATAACTGTCTAGAGTGAGACCTTAAATTGAAATTATAAAAACCCCTTAATATTAATTTTCTTCCATAAAATGCTAAAAAATCCATAAGTTTTCAACATTGATAACTAAATAAATCTTCATATAAGGAGATAGTTAAAATTTACAAGAAATCATGCTCATTTAGTCTATAATTTTTAATGGGCCATACCTAAGAGCTCAATATTCTTAGACTTACCTTGGATCCTTTATCAAATAAATTAAAACCATACCTCATCTCTAAAAAAGAAACGATGCTCATATGCTAATCATGTTTTTATTTTTACTTGGCTTCTAAATCCTTCAACCTTTCTTCTACTTAGAGGTGAATTTGCTAAATCTTCTCAATAATTTTTTTAGCTATGTAAACATCTAGATCCAATTCCACATTGTATTTATATGGATATCTCAAAAAAATAAAATTCACATGAAGTTAAGTAGCTTAAAAAAGCTTCAAAATGAGTTTTAATAATATAAAAATGAACTTCCCTATTGTGGGAATGCTTAATATACACCAAAATCTCATCCCAATACTTAAGATGCTTCTTGATGTATAATCTCAAAAGATGTACTGATTAATTCTTCACAGCCTTCATTTATCCATCAGTTTGTGGGTCAAAAGAGTTAGACCATTCCAAATTATTATCCATATTTTACCACAATGTTGTCCAAAACTTTCCATGAAACCTGGAGTCTTGATGTGAAATAATATAACTAGGCAATCCAAAATGAACCCACACATTAGAAAAAATAACCCATCTACATCAATACATTTAAGGATGTTCTTACAAGGAATAATAATTCACATCTTATTAAACCATTCCCCAACCATAAATATATATTTATTCACCTTCCATGATATATGAAAACTACCTAAAATGTCCATGGCAATGTTTTCCCATGGTCTATAAGAATCTAATAATGGAATATACAAATCTATTTTCCTATTACTAGGCTTAATTTTAATAAATAATACACTTGTATATCTCTATACTTGTATATCAATCCAATAAACATATCTCTACAAATGTTCAAATAGTCTTTATAACACCAAAATCTCCTACAACTTTAAAAGTCTATGTTTACCTCATTATCTAAAACCTTTCCTCCTTAGGCACGCAAAACTTATCAAACATGTATATAAATCCATTTTTAAGATAATAATCCTCCTTGGGATAACAATATATACCTTAGGTTTTATCTACTTTAATAAAATGGTCTTTAAAATCTGCATCATGCTTATATCCCTCTAAATAAGACTCACACTTAAAAGGCTCAAGAAGAGTTATGGTGCCTATGGCTGAAATAAAAAGAGGTATATATAACATATCCACTATTTTTTAGTCACACATTTACTATATTTGATAACCAAATGATTTGTTTTTGAAAATTTCAATCCACTTATAGTGTCTAGTTTACTAAATTTTAGTTTGAGATTACAAATATTGAAGAGGTTGATGATCTAGTATGATAATAATTTATTTACCCATAAGATAGTGCTCCAATTTCATGACCGATTGAAAAATACCATAAATTGTTTTCATATCTATAATAATTCAAAATTTCATCATGAAAAAACTTTTAATGGTAACATATTAGCTTACTCCTTGAAGTAGGAAAATCCCCATAGCATAGTCATTAGTTTCCATTTCCGCCTCAAAGGATAGCCACAAGTTAGGAAAAGATAAAACTAGAGAATGTATAATATTATGTTTGAACATATAAAATTAAATTTATTGATTATTTACCCAATTAAATGTATTACCACCTACCATAATAGCATGCAAATCCATGGCAATGGAAGAGATGTTTTTGATGAACTTCCTCAAATATTGAGATACACACAAAAAAAAACTTATTTTGGTCACATCAGAAGAATTTGACCCAATTAATGATGACCTATACCTTATTTATATCAATCCTAAATTCCTTATTTCCAACTATGTGCCCTAAAAGGATAGTTGATTATTGAGAAACCTCACATTCCTTCTCATTCAACACTACCTAATTCTATGTCAAACTTGTAAACTATGTTTAAGATCATCAATATGATCATCAATTTTTTTGTCAAAATAATATTATTGTCTAAATATAAAATTAAAAAGGAATCAATAAATGGCCTCATTAATTCATTCATCAACCACCTATAGGTCATCAGTGCATTGCATACTCTGAAAGTAGAGCCAAATACTCATGCAACCCTTGTCTTGTTTTGAATTCTATTTTCCAAATTTCATATTCCTTAATAAACACTTAGTGATACCTATACTTAAAATAAATCTTAGTGAAATACTTGGCATGTTTAAGTTGATCAACAAGATGTTGAAAGTAGTTAATGAGAGAGGGGGGGGGGTGAATTGGTATACAACAATGAACATTCAATTTTAAAACCATTCCATCATACATCAAATTGGTCTTAATAACATAAAAATGAAACTCAATTTATCCAAATCATGAATAATAGCATACAACACATCAACACATCATCTACATGGGAAACCCTATTGGGTAATTAAACCCACTCTAAAGCCTACAAACATTTGGACTAGTTTTCCTATAAGGTATTACAAACTATAGACTAGTCTAATCCTCTTGACCAAGATTCATTGAAATACCTATTCCATAAGGAGCACCTTCCCCTAAGATGATCAACATCTTTAGACCACCTACCTTTAGTGAAACACCTATTTCACAAGGAGAAACTACCCCTAAGGAATACCAAGTCCTTTAGACCCTTGTTTGAACACCTTCACCTTTTAACTAATGTATTCAACACCTAATGATGGAATTTTGATTATCACACTTCAACTTCACTCAACACTCCCTATTGGCCAAAGAACATTACATACTTGTACCAACACACAAAGATCAATTAGAACACATTAAATATCCTAACTAACCCCACTTATTCAACTTTGTCCACTCAATTCATATAAAGCCACCTTTTGGATCACTTTTCAATTCTCATCCACCACTATGTAACCACATAAAAAACATGACCAAATGGTCATACATATAGTCCACACTCTAAACTATCTCTCAGATCAGCCATCAAGCTCACATAGACACCATCTATCCTTCACTCACACTTCAAAGAATCAAACTTGTAAGAGCACTTGTTATGATATATATATATATATATATATATATATATATATATATATATATATATATATATATATATGACCTATAGTTCATACACATAATCATAAACTAGCTCTACTCATCAACCCATCTACTGGGCACACTTCCTCTCTTTGCTCCTCAATTCTTCACTCTACTCCACTTACACAAGCCTCTTTGCTCATCTTCAATATGCAAGAGCACTATTCTACCATTAGAATTATGACTAATAGGTGATACACACAGTCCTCAATTTTATTTGATCATCAACCCAAAAATTGGGCATACTTAGTCTCTTCTTTTCTTTTCTTCAATAAATATTATCCATACTCAAGCCTCTACACATTTCAACCTCAAATCCTAGAAACTAACACATTTAGTTCTACTGTTTATAGAGAAAACATGATAAACACTACCCTGGTTGGCCATTAGGCATGCCTTAATACATAAATCATCTCTCACATCAAGACATGGATCAAAAAAAATCTTTATAGGTCAGCCATAGCATCTATGGGTCACCCTTAAGTAGCTACACCTTTTAATAAGGCCCTTGTAGCTCTTATAGGTATTATGGAGACCTATACACCCTTTTAACACTTCATCAGGAAAAATAATAAACATAGGACCAATTTCAAATACATATGTTCACTCCTTATTTCCCCTAGGACATCCTCAAATTATCACAGTCACTCATGCTCACCTCTTTGTATGCTCAAATAACTAAATCACTAACTTGGTGTATAAGAAAACTATGAACAAATACACAATTAACTTATAAAACTTTTTTCATACTACATATTATTGTTTAAAACTTCATAATACACATAGATGATCCTCATGGAGTATACAACACTCCCCAATAGCCAATTCAACATGAGACATAAAAAAAATCAAAACGAGCTCGAACATCCTTCTCAGGTCAATAAATAAAACATAGTCAAACACATATTAAACTTTGGAGCTCAATATATTTTTCTATAAAAAAATTCATACCCTAAAATATATATTTATATATGAATCTTGGAGTCCTCTACATCTTTGATTTTTACACCATGAGCAAATTTGATCTGGATCAAAAGATATGGCCCAAACACCAGACACTAGTATTTCCCTTTGCAATCTTCAAATGCAAATGGTCATAGTTAAAATTCAAACACATTGACTTCATATCATGAAATATTTCAATGTTGAATTATCATGCACCATTGATCTATGTGGATCAGTCAGGTTTTTACTTTAAATTGCTCACCATTTAATCAATCTGTATGAACCCTAGCAAGCTTAGACATTAAACATCGAGCACTTTTCCTCATCACATTTCTTCCTGACTTCTTGTCACAAATTCATATAATCCATCTTCTCAATAATTTCTTGAACTTTAACATGTGTAAATTTGACTAAGTATGGGAATCTTACTTATCTGTTTGGAAGGCCAATTTTGCACAATCATGTCTTTTGTTGTGCTTAGATACATGATTTTCAATTTACACCATATGATATATACACAAGAGAATCCATCCATATAAAAATCATCTCCTAGAATCCACACATTTTCAAGATATAATGACATTAAAATTCCTTCTCAAAATCTTCTATCATAGAGCCAACTATGTCAAAACTTGTCTAGAAGGCCAACTTTGCTGATGCATATCTTTTAACACACTTCATTGCGTGATTTGAAATTTAGTGAAAATTAACTAGGATAAAGACTAAATAAACCCATATGATCATTTTCTCTTGACACCTCCACACATGCAAGATATAACACCATCAAAATGCCTACTCAAATTTTATTATCGTATGAAAATTTGGCTATGGAAAAACATAGTCAAACTACCTGTGAGCGTAAATTTTCACAAGCATAAATTTTATTGTGCTTTAGTGATTGTCTTAAAACTTATTTAAAATCAACTAGGAATAATAATAAACAAACCCATGTGACAATTTTTTTTACACCTCTATGCATGCAAATGCTGACCTCATCAACATGCTTACTCGAATCTGCTTGAACATAGAAAACATTGTCAAAAATGCATAAAAGCTCAACTTTACACCCACACATCTTTGAATTCACTTAGGTGTATGACCTAATATTTATTACATAATAAATAGGGAATAATTTTATGATAACCATATGACAAACTCCCCATGACTCATCCACATGTGGTAATTTTGATGTCATTAAACTACCTACTCAGATTTTCTACCACTAGACCCAAAATGTCTAGATGAAGATAATGATCAACCATATGAAATCCACTCATGCAAACAATAATTAAAAGCATATAAAAAAACTTAGGGATCTCTTGAAAAATATCAATACTCCATACTCATCCCTAAACATCTCTAACCATGCCAAAACTAAGGATCAACCAATCCAACTTCAAACATATTAGGACAAGAAAATTGCACACATTTTTATTGTTACTTAGGCTATCAAAACATCTCATCCACTCACCAGGACACCTCCATTACATTACCATGACATCATTAACAACTTTACAACAATATACCCCTTTGTCATTGATGCCAACAAATAACATTCAACTCACCTTCTTTCTCTTCAAGCACTCTCACAATAGGAACTTTAACCCCCTTTGACACAATAATAAAATGGGAACCAATCTAATATTGAGGTCATAAAAATACCATAAATAGGAAAGTAACATCTTAAAAATATGATACAAACTCCCCTTACCTTGAACCTACCTTTTCTTTCCTTGATAAACTTCCTCTTGCTCTATGCCAACACTCTTCTTTACAAACACAACAACTAATGAAGACATAACACATAAAACACTAAAATATGATATAAATCAACAAGAAACATCTGATATGGACTCCACCTAAGACATCTTATCCATTTCATCATTTGGGCATCTTCAGATCTCCACACACCATGAAGGATCACCACACATGCTTACTAGCCTTCTCACTCAAGCTACCATAAGGACTACCAACATAAATTCATGCCACTCACAAAATAATAAAAATTCTCTCAACCAGCTTGAGAACTCCCCTTCAAATAAACATACCTTGTTGTTTTTTATAAACTAAGCAAAAATCACTCTTCTTCTCACTAGGTCTATCTAGTCTCCTTGTAGCCCTACCTGGAACTTGTAGAGATCACAACATTTAGTAGACACAAATTCAAAACCTAAAACTTCATATTTGGAGGAATTTCATATTCCACATCAATAAAACCAATTTTTATCACCGAGATCATCCTTTATAACATACTTCCTTCACAAACCTACTAGCCAATTAGGCCTTCATTTTGACAAAAACTTGAATAATTTGAGAACCACAAACCTTTAATTCTATGTGAATCTTTATTTGACCACTAATTTGGCCCATTCAAAAAATTAAGAAGCCTCAGACCTCAAATAATAAGGCATACCACTTTTATATCATAGCCCAAAACCCTAGATTCTAAAAAAAACAAAGTCAACAAACCTTTTATGGTCAATGCACACCTATGAAAATTCTTGCACACCTAGAGACACCCATCACACACTTATAGATAAAAAAATTGAGCCACCATACCTTTGGTAACATAGACTTATTATAACCCATTTTAGTCTTGCTTACCCTTAAGCCAAAAATTAAGAAAATTGAGAGCACTCAAAAGTATCCAATTTGACTTCAACATACCTTTAGACCACAAAACTACCTAGATCATGCTATAATAAGATAAAAAAAACCCTTCTAAACAAAAATATTATCTAGATAACTTACAAATCTTCCTTTACTATCTGGAAACCTTCAATCTAACCATGCATATTGAGCATATACAACTATCATTATGCCAAAAGGATAACTACATATCATGACATCACTCTTGTCAACACCATATCATATATTCCATCTAGACATACTTGCACCAAACTAAAAACACTCAAAATTTTCAATTTGGAATCTACCAAATAAAAACACAATAATAATTGTTTCTTCTTAAGAAGCATCTTCACATATTCCCCCCTTCACATTATGCACATCTTCAAGCCACTAAATATATATGACATACACAACTAATCAAGAAGCCTTAATAGACTTAGCAAGATCTAAGACTAGGTCTAGAAGAGATACCTTCTTCATGATATCAAAGATATGACAACACATTCTCCTCATCCTCTATATCAACCTTGTCTTCAATCTTTCAACATTTGATTAATCAATTTAAGTAACAAGTTGACAAGTTCTTACCTTCAAGACCAAAAACCTTGAACACACATGAATAAGATCAACATAGCTTTCTATGCAATATAAAATCTTTATAACTCATCATCCTTGATCAGACACATGGAAAATTGTATTCCTTGCTTGTAAATCTTGCACACACATTGATGTCCCAACCAACATCCACCATGCTTCCTTTTTTAGTAAAGTGTCTCTTTGAAGCTTGAAGAGAGACACCCCTTTTGGCATAGTGAAACTAAAATTCCCAAAATACTGGAGACTCCCATATCTCCTTAACTTATTCTAACTTGTAGTCCAACTTGACTTTGAAAGGATGTTTGACTTCATTCTTTTCTTTAGATTTTTTAGTAGCAAAAGACAACATAAAATCTTATCTTCCTTTCATATCTAATCCTTTTTCCACCCCTTGCCAAACAATCCATCAATACACTTGGAATCAATAGGGTTAGTCTTATTAGTTTTTACTTCCTTAGGTTTCCATAACATAATTTGACTATTATTATCTTTTGCAGCCAACTTATCAACTTGACATTTGAGTTTACACTAATTTGCAACACATTCTTCTAAAGCAATTTTCTTATCAACCTTTGGACTAGTGTGATTAGAATTGATAATATTTGGTCTCCATAACCAAGAATGAAATTTATTATACACAATGGAAGCTTCAAGTCCTTTGAGATACCTTAAGGACATATTACCTATACTTAGACAAAATTTAGTAGAGTGTCTAACCTTATGACAACTGAAACAAGTAATGTCTTTCATACCTTTTGACCAACTTTAAATATGATCTATCTTTGGCCAAATACTCCTATCATATCTCTATGAATATCCATGCTTGATTGACTTCCTTTTACATTCCTTAGCTTTATGACCATACTTATTACATGTATATTAAAGACCTTGAAAATAACTTGCACACCTTATTGCATTAGGTTGTCTAATTGGACTTATGACATTGCTCTTTAAGATTTTATTCCCCTTTACTTTCTCAAGCTTCTCATGCTTATTTTTAGGCTTGTATAACTTGTTTATGAGTAGATTATGATCACTATTCAAGGACCCCATTTCAATCTTCAACTAAGTGTACTCATCTTCTTTTGTTTTTAGATTTGCATTTACAATCCTTAATTGATCCTCAAGAATATTGATATTTTCTTCATCCTATTTGGCCTATTCTAATTCCTTTTGTTCTTTTTTAGGCTTTCCTATCTTGAGTATGACTTTTTCATACTCATATTTCAAATAAACTAGGTCAGTCTTCATTCAAACATATTCATCTCCTTTAGCTCTCATGCTTGAACATACAGCCTCTAACTAAATTATGAGAACTGGGATAGTCTCCTTATCACTCTTAACATATTTAACCAAGTCATTCTTCATTATAAATGATTTCTATTTAATATTACTAATCTATTCTTTAAGACTTTTGAGCATTGATCTCAACTCAATATTTCATTTCTTTAACTACTTAGCCATCTTGTGCTATTTAGGATCTCCTTTAATCTATTAAGCTACCTCTAAAGGACATGCTCTGATACCAATTATTATAAGTAGCTATTATGGGGGTGAATTAGTATACAAAAATGCACATTCAATTCTAAAACCATTCCATCATACATAAAATTGATCTCAACAACATAAACATGAAACTACATTTATTCAAAGCATGAACAAGAGAATACAACACATCAAAACATCATCTACCTGGGAAACCCTCTTGGGGAATAAAACCCACTCTCAAGCCTAAAAAACATAGAATACTTGTGCTATAAGGTATTACAAACTAGAGACTAGTCAAATCTTTCTAACAAGGAATTAGTGAAATTCTTGCTCCACAAGGAACACCTAAGCCTAAGATGATTAACTCCTTTAGACCACCAGCCTTTAGTGAAACCCCTGTTTCAAAAAGAGCAACTGCCCCTAAGTAAGACCAAGTCCTTTAGACCCTCCTTTGAACATCTTCACCTTTTAACTAATGTCTTAAACACATGATGATGGAAATTTTATTATGACACTTCACATTCACTCAACACCCCCTATTGACCAAATCACATTAAATATTTGTACCAACACACAAAGATCAACTAGGACACATTACATATCCCAACTAACCCTACTTCTTCAACTCTACCCATTCTGTTAGGTTGTGGAGATAAAAGCTTCAACACTTTGCAAATAGTGGAACAGAAGGTTGTTGAGATCCAGGAGCACCAGCATCGGCAGCAGGACCGACGTCGGTCGAGACCAGTGCAGAAGGCCACCGGCGATGGCAGGAAGTCGGCCAACGTCGGCAGAACTAAACAAGCAGGGACCGAAGTCAGTCGCCTGTGTGTTCCAGAACTGCTCATTTCATGGATAGTTAGTTAAGTGAATGAAGAGTTTGCATGTTAAGACCAGTTAGAGTCTTTGGCTGCGAGGATAATTGTCTAAATTAAGAGTCTAAGTTATTGTTTGAGTTAGGGATCTATTTATAGACCCATTGGCATGTATTGTTTATGCAATGAGATAGAAAGGAAGAGTTCCTTCTAGTTGTAAGATCTATGAGTTGCAGGTTGTTGCAAGCTCATTGGGAATCTACATGTAAGTTTGGTCTTTGAATTGCAGGTTGCAGGTTCATGAGAGATCAGCTTGAAGTGCTATAGAGTGCTTGGTGTACCGGCAGGGTTATTATTGATTGGTTGGTGAGGTGAACACCAATTCTATGTGTGAGTTGGTTGTTGGGACCATTTTTTGTGTAGGAGAGTGTGTGTGAGAAGAATTACTGTACACTTGAGGTGTGGCGAACCTCTGTAAGGTGAAAGAGTGTGGCGGCTCTTTGATGTATTCTTTTTTGTATAGTGTTAATACAAGATAGTGTATTGTCTCTCATATTCTGTGCTATTGGTGAATTCTAGTTACTTGTGTTTCTGGTTATTTCCGCATATTCAATTGCTTATATTTGGTAATCATACTGTGCTCTTTCTGAGGAGCAAGATCCTAACAGGTGGAATTAGAACAGGTGTGTTTGTTCTTGGATTACCTCCACCTCCTAACAAGTGGTATCAGAGCTTTTGGTTGGGATACTAACAGATTGGTGTAGATCTGGGTAGTGTGTTTTGATTACAAGTTACTCACAGGGTTTCTGTTTGAGTGGGAGTTGAGCAATGACATAAAATAGTCAACTACGAATGGAAAATTTTAATGGCAAGAACTACCAATTATGGAGGATGCAGATTGAGGACTATCTGTATCAGAAAGATTTGTACTTACCGTTGGGTGGGGTTGCTAGCAAACCCTTGGATATGAAAGATGAAGAATGGGAGGTTCTTGATCGGAAGGCTCTGGGATCTATTAGATTGAGTCTTGAATCATCTGTGATTTCCAGCTTATCACAGTGTAAGACAATGGTGGAGTTGATGAAATCTTTGGCAAATTTGTATGAAAAACCCTCGGCTTCTAATAAGGTATTTCTTATGAAGCGTTTATTTAATTTGCAAATGTTGGAAGGTGGATCTGTTCATAGCCATCTTAGTGATTTCCATGGTTTGGTAAACCAGTTAAGTTCAGTCAATATTGTATTTGATGATGAAATTAGAGCTCTCTTAATCTTGTGTTCATTACTTGAAAGTTGGGAAGGTTTGGTAATGGCAGTTTCTAATACTATGTCTCCTTCAAAAGTCTTAAAAGTAGATGATGTTGTGAGTGTGATCTTAAATGAAGAGATATGTAGGAAAAGAATAGGTGAATCATCTAGAGATGCTTTGAGTGTTGAAGGAAGAGGAAGGCCAAGAGAGAAGATAGAGCATGGGAGATCAAGGTCAAAGACAGGCAGGAGATCCAAGTCCAGGTATGGCAGAATAACCTGCTGGAAATGTGGAAAGCAAGGGCACTTAAAGAGAGATTGCAAATCAGGTGAAGATCAGCATGAAGGACATGGAGAAGAAGCAGATGTTGCGGATTACGTTGCACAGAATGCTCTGGTATGTTCTTTAGATAAAGTAAAATCTTGGGTTTTAGATTCTGGTGCCTCTTTTCATGCATCCCCACATAGGGAATTTTTTCATGAGTATGTCCAGGGAGACTTTGGAGAAATTTGTGTAGGGGATGGTAAGCCTTGTCAGATTGTTGGCAAAGGTAAAGTGAAGCTGAAATTACAGACAGGTGACACATGGGTGTTAAAGGAGGTCATGCATGTCCCAGTTCTGAAGCAGAATCTGATTTCTGTTAGAAGTTTGGGTGATGAGGGTTGCACAGTAACTCTCACAGCAGACTCTTGGAAGGTTACCAAGGGTACACTTATTGTAGCTAGAGGTAAGAAAGTAGGTACGCTTTATCTATCTACTTGTTTTACTGATTCTCTTTCTGGGTTATCTACTTCAGCTGTAGATTCAGAGATGTGGCTTAATAGGCTTGGTCACATAGATAAGAAGGAGATGCTTGTTCTTGAGTCAAAGAGTATGCTTTCAGATTTGAAAGGCATGGATCGTGGTTTCTATATGCAGAAGAAGAAGGTGAGGTTTCTTGAGGAATCTGATGTTAGTGACAAGAATAGGAAAGCCTTGGTTTTCAAGGAGAAAGTGACGGATAGAGTTCAGCACAAGGTGCAGAGGAATTTTGAGCAGAGCAAGGGTGATTTGGACAAGGGTTTGATCCAAAAGGAGCTCGCGGGAAAAATTCAAGTCTCACTAGAAAAACACAGAGACCGACGTCGGCAGGAAAATCGGCGTCGGTGTCTAGAAAGGGACCCGCGTCGGCTATGTGCAGCCCGACGTCGGTGACTCAGGGCAGATAAGGACTGGCGTCGGCCAGGGGAAACTGACGTCGGTAAGGAGGCAGTCGCAGGGAACTGACATCAGTCGGCTGTAGACTGAGATGTGACCGGCATCGGTTACTGAGATGAATTTTGGGTGGAAAGCGAGTTGTCATGGAGTCTCAAGCACCCATATGGAGGACTGAAGGTGTAAGTAAGTTCTTAAATTCGTCATTTCCCTTCTTTACACTACTTGTTGCTCACTTATGGTATAGAACCAGGAAGTTGTTGAAGAAGCAGAACAGGTAGATCTAAGAAACAGTGGGAGCTTGGCATGGATGAGGATGTGATTCCTTGGAGGAGAACCAAACAGGTGTTTTGGGTAGAGTTGCCAGCTGGAAGTAAGCACTGAGAGATGAATGGATGTTGAGGATGAAGAAGAGCGGAAATAGATACGTGAGATGGAAGATCAAGGTATATGATCTTGTATTAGCTGCAGGACAATGGAGGTTTGATCATTGTGTTTCTCTTTACCAGGTTGGATAATATTAGCTATATTATCCTATTTTCTGTATGATGTGCTTGTTGCAGGGTTACATATACAAGTATTGCTGAACTAAAGGTAAAGCTAGTTCAGGTGTATGTCATGGAGAATCTGGGAGCAGCAAGATTCTTTGGCATGAGTGTGTTCTAGAGACATGGAGGTCTTGTTGACTTTATTTCAGGATGATTGTGTGAGGCCGGTTAGCACGCTGATGGTTAGACAGTTCACAGAACAGGTGTCTTGATTCACATAATGAGGTTGAGTGCATGGTATGTACTAAACCTGAGTTTTCCCAAGTAGTGGGAGTTGTCACAAGTTTGGAGTCAATCCGGGGAAGTAATACTGAAGGGTAGTTCAGTTGGACCAGCAGCAGGTGCACATGCTATGCAGGGTCAAGTTCTTTTTCTACATGGTTGTAGATGCGGATGTGGTAGGTAATTTGGATTATAGGTTTTGCACTACAGGATTTTGTGGTGATTGGTCTTCAAGAGTGATCTTGAGGAGGGATACATAGCCAAGGGAACAAACTAGACGGTGTACAGGTATAGGTACAGGTTGCAGCTATTTATCCCCAAGTGGGAGATTGTTAGGTTGTGGAGCTAAAAGCTTCAACCCTTTCCAAACAGTGGAATAGAAGGTTGCTGAGATCCAGGAGCACCGGCGTCAGCAGCAGGACCGATGTCGGTCGAGACCAGTGCAGAAGGCCACCGACGACGGCAGGAAGTCGGCCAACGTCGGCAGAACCAGATAAGCAGGGACCGATGTCAGTCGCCTGTGTGTTCCAGAACTGCTCATTTCACGGATAGTTAGTTAAGTAAATGAAGAGTTTGCATGTTGAGACCAGTTAGAGTCTTTGGCTACGAGGATAATTGTCTAAATTAAGAGTCTAAGTTATTGTTTGAGTTAGGGATCTATTTATAGACCCATTGGCATGTATTGTTTATGCAATGAGATAGAAAGGAAGAGTTCCTTCTAGTTGTAAGATCTGTGAGTTGCAGGTTGTTGCAAGCTCATTGGGGATCTACATGTAAGTTTGGTCTTTGAATTGCAGGTTGCAGGTTCATGAGAGATCAGCTTGAAGTGCTATAGAGTGCTTGGTGTACCAGCAGGGTTATTACTGACTGGTTGGTGAGGTGAACACCAATTCTGTGTGTGAGTTGGTTGTTGGGACCGTTTTTTGTGTAGGAGAGTGTGTGTGAGAATAATTACTGTACACTTGAGGTGTGGCGAACCTCTGTAAGGTGAAAGAGTGTGGCGGCTCTTTGATGTATTCTTTTCTGTATAGTGTTAATATAAGATAGTGTATTGTCTCTCATATTCTGTGCTATTGGTGAATTCTAGTTACTTGTGTTTCTGGTTATTTCCGCATATTCAATTGCTTATATTTGGTAATCATACTGTGCTCTTTCTGAGGAGCAAGATCCTAATAGGTGGAATTAGAACATGTGTGTTTGTTCTTGGATTACCTCCACCTCCTAACACATTCAATGCATCCAAATCCACATTTTGGATCAATCTTCACTCTTCAATGATAATTGTATCACCACATCAATAACATGACCAAATGGTCATACACATAGTCCACACTTCAAACTATTTCTTAGATCAACCACCAAGCTCACCTAGACACCATCTATCCTTCACTCACACTTCAAAGCATCAAACCTACAAGAGCACTTGTTATGACATAGAATTATGACCTACATTATATACACATAATCATGAACTCACTTTTCTCATCAACCCATCCACTAGCCACACTTCATATCTTTTATCTTCAACTCTTCACTCTACTCCACTCACGCAAGCCTCTTCACTCATATTAAATCTACAAGAGCACTATTATACCATCAAAATTATGACCTACAAGTCATATAAATATTCCTCAATATAATCTAATTATCAACCCAACCATTGGGCATACTCAATCTCTTATTTTCTTTGCTTTAATGAATATTTTCCATACTCAAGCCTCTACACATCAACCTCAAAGTCTAGAAACCAACAAATTTAGTTCCACTATTTATAGAGAAAACATGATAAACACTACCCTGGTTAGCTATTAGTCATGCCTTAATCCTATAAGGCATCTCTCACATAAATACATGGCTCAAAATCAATCTTCATAGGTCATCCATAGAATCTATGGGCACCCTTAAGAAGCTACACCTTTTAATAAGGCTTTTGTAGCTCTTAAAGGTCTCAAGGAGACCTATTCACCCATTTATCACTTCATCAAGAAAATAAATAAACACATGACCAATTTAAAATACATAGGTCCACTCCTTATGTCCCCTAGGACATATTTAAATTATCAAAGTCACTCATGCTCACCAATTCCTATGCTCAAATAACTAAATCATTGTCCTTGTGCAGATGAACAAATACACAGTCAACTTTTAAACCTTTGTTCATATTACATATAATTGTTTAAACCTTAATAATGTACACATATTATTGTCATGGATTCTAAAATACTCCCCAATTCTAATTCAACATGATACATCAAAACAACATCAGAACGAATTCTAACATCCTTCTCGGATCACTTACATAACACAATGAAAAAAATAGTCAACTTTGGTGTTCAATATATTTTTCTATACAAAAAATTAGAGCCTAAAATATATATTTATATATGTTCATTGGATTCCTCTACATCTTTTATTTTTACACCATGAGAAAATTCTACTTGGATCAAAAGATATGGCCCAAAAACTAGACACTATTATTTCCCTTTGCAAAATTCAAATATTCAAATGCAAAATTAAACTTTAGACACATTGATATCATATCATGGATTATTTAAATGTTGAATTATCATGAAACATCAATCCATATGGATTATTTATGTCTTTACTTTAAAGTTCTCATCATTTAATCAATCTATACAAACCCCCACTCACTGTTAGATCCTTATCCTTTACCTTTGCTCAGAAATTAAACATTGATCACCTATCCTCATCATGCTACTTCCTAAAGTATTGAAAAAAATTCACATAATTGATATTATTAATACTTTATCTAACTTTAACATGTTAAATTTGACTATGGGAACCTTACTTATCTACCTAGAAGGCCAATTTTGCATAGTCATATCTTTTTCTACACTTAGATGCATGAACTATAATTTGGAACATATGATCTCCACACATAGAAGAATAATCCATATAAAAATATATTTCTTGAATCTAAACACATGTGAGATATAATTACATTAAAATTCATTCTTAAAATCTTCTATCATAGAGCCAAATACGTCAAAACTTGCTTGAAAGGCCAACTTTGCTCATGTATATCTTTTGATGTGCTTCATCACGTGATCTAAAATTTAGCACAAATCAAATAGGATCAAAATTTAACAAAACCATATGATAAATTTATCTTAACACCTTAACATGTGCAAGATATAATATAATTAAAATTATTACTTAGATTTTCTTTTCATATGCAAATTTGGCTTATGGGAAAACACAGTCAAACTGCCTAGGAGCACAACTTTGCACAAGCATGAATTTTGTTACACTTTAGTGCTTGTATTGTAATTTAGTGAAAATAAAATAGGAAAAATACTAAATAATCCCATGTGACAATTTTTTCTTGACACTTCCACACATGTGAATCCTAACCTCATCAACATGTTTACTTGAATCTGTTTGAACATAGAAAAACTATCAAAAATGCTTGAAAGCCCAACTTTGCACCAACATATCTTTGACTACACTTATGTGAATTAATTGAGGTTTACCACATAAGAACTAAAACTACCCCTAAATCATTCACGTGTGGTAATTATGAGATCATCAAACTACCTACTTAGATTTTCTACCATTAAACCCAAAATGTCTAGATGAAGATAATGATCAACCACATGAAATCCACTCATGAATAAAATCACTCAAATCATAGATAACCTATTATGGAACTCTTATACAAGATCAGTAATCCATACTCATCCTTCAACATCTCTAACCATACTAGAACTAAAATCAACCAAGCTAACTTTAAGCATACAAGGATTAGCACATTACACACTTTATTATTTTTACTTAGGCTATCAAAGAACTTCATCCACTCATTAGGACACCTCCATGAAATTACCATGACATCACTAATAACTCTCCAACACAATATTATCAATCTATGGAAGAGGGTGCCTATTCTTGATGGTTGTCTTGTTAAGTGATATATAATCACCAAACATTATCCATGAACCATCTTTATCTGGTATTAAAATAATAGGAGAACCACATGGAGAAGTTATAGGATGAATTACACATTGATTAATCAAATACTGTAATTTTTTTTTACCTCATTGTAATCCTTAAATTACCACATATATAACGCAAGATTTTTAAGAAGACTATCAAATAGAAAATGAATTTTGTGTTCAATACGACTTATGGGTGGCATCCATGTAGTCTCATGAAAAAACTTATGTAGATGTTTCACTAACTCTCCCATACACTTATTATATTTTTTATTAAACATTATAAAATAGTTATTTTATGCAACCACTTATTTATCTTGAATATCTCTCATAATAAGCAAAGAAAACTTCCCACTAGCATTAATAAGATTTTTAGCTTCATAGGCACATACCAAAGAGATTTTAGAATCACCCTTGTAGGATAAAATGATGTGGTCATTTAAATCCTTCACCAAATGGTATTGGTTAGATCTCATCATGAATATAATATAATAGATATATAATTAAGGGAGAAAAACACTACACCACACACATCAAGAGGCATAACATCCATTGTAAATTCATCAATGAAATGTTCATTAATACCAAAATTAACTTTACAATTTTTTGGTCATATTTATATCCTCATATTTATTCACCCAACCTAAATAATATGGACTTGGATTATTGTAAGTCTCAAACTCTAATTTATCTACCAAGTCCTTGCTTATCAAATTAGCTTGTGAAAAAATACAAAAAGAATATCAACACTTGTTTAATTATTCTCAATTTTAATATGGAATATCCTAAAAATGCCACTCTCTTGGTAACCACTACTACCTGAACATACCTCTCTCTTTATGGAGGTACAACATAAAGTGTCATCCACATCATAGTTTAAATGAATATTCACACCTTGGAGAGAGAGAATAATCTACTTCTTATTGTTCTTGAATAGATGTAATTTTTGATGGAGCTTCTAACATTGATATTTAAAATGAATATAAACATCACATTTACCATAATTTTTTTAAGTGTCCTTTTGATAAATGGAAGTAGCATTATGATTACATTTCCCTTTACATTTACCCTTTTTTTTAAAGTTTACTTATTTCTTGGAAGTTCTTTGAGAGGTAGACAGAGCCTTTTTCTTGTCCATCTCCAATTAAAAATCTAGAGAATAAGCCTCATCTACATCCTTAGGCTTGTCCAAGAGTACATGTATCCTCAAATGATTGTGGAGTACACCCATGTACTTCATCAAGATGGCATATTCCACTATATTATTTCCCACTAGGATAAAATTATTGCAGAAATCACTTGTATTCTCCTCCACACTTTGGCATTGATTTTGTCTAAGATATTTCCAATATATGGACCTGTCTTCCTTATAAAAAATAGGATATAATTTCTTCTTGGTTAGCATCCTATATCATCCCATTGTGTAATAGGATGAATATTATTAACAACTAAAGTATGAGCATAACTCTAAAACAAAGTTAAATGATGATCGATTAATATGAAGCTTATATAATAAATATATTGGATTTTATTTATTTGATGCAAATTAAAATATTCCTCAAATTGGGATAACCAATGGTATATCCTCTTTCCATTCATGTCCCCATCATATGTATGAATATATATATATATATATATATATATATATATATATATATATATATATATATATATATATATATATATATATATATATATATATATATATATATATTTGCCTCAACTTGGAATGAAGGTGGAGTTTGTTTGGCATGGGGTGACTCTAAATTCTTCTCATGAGTCTTAGGACCCTCTTCCTACTATATAAACACCAAACTTATTGATGACAATCCCCATGATGGACTCTAACTGGTTAAGATTGTTCATAAAAATGGAAAGGCTAATTAATTTTTCTTCAATCTTTTAAAATAACTCTTAAACTAGTCAATAATATTCTTCATCAATATGGGTCATACTTTTCAACCCAACTAAATCAAATATAAATTGGAAATTATTTTTCTCTTTAATATAAAAGTTAGAAAATGAGTATAACTCTTCTCTTTAGAACACACAAGTTTTGAATTATGTGCCCTATTAATGAGATAAATTCACGGTCCTATCTAGTATGGAATAAAATTTCAATATATACAATTGTATTCTCTTCCTCGGGTCCCACACTCCAAAATTTCATGCCACTAGACATGTCCCTTAAGATAAACTTGTTATTTAGAGAAAAAATAGTGTAAAATTTGTGTATCCATTGCATGCAAACTAGGAGGGGTAGAGACTTACCAAAATTCCTAGAACTGTATGTGAGAATCCTTTAATTTTATCCAATATTTTTTTAAACCATTTAAATCATAAGAAAATTGGAAATTTATTTTATCTTGTATCCAAAAATTGTAAAATATGTCCAAAGTTTCTTGGTAAAATGTATAACTTTTAAATGGAATGCCCAATTGATAAACCAACTTTGTAATCACGTATAATATGGTGTATAAATTTAAAATGTAATTTTATGTTCTTGTTTACCCCCACTTTCCAAAATTTCATGCCACTAGACACTTCCCTTAAGATAAACTTTAGGTAGCTATTACACATAAATGAAGAGGGGTATAAATACAATGTAAGTCATTATGATTATACATGAGATTATATCACCATCCATAGGATTTTATGAATACATTGAGATCAAATAATAATTGGTAGAGATTTTATTTTTTATCCAAAACTTACAAAATGAGTCAAAAGTTTCTCAATACAATGGACAACTTTGCAATGGCATGCTCAATCAATGAACTAACTTTTTGGTAACATTTAGTATGGAATATAAATATAACATATACCTTATTTAACTCTCCATCATCCCCAAAACAAAAATATTAATGCTTTTATATGCATCCCTTAAGATAAACTTGTTATTCTTAAGGGATAAAATATTATAAACCTTGCACATCAATTGCATGTGAACTAGGAGGGGTAAAAACACACCATAAGTTATCACAATTATATACGGGAGTTTTATAAACATCCTAAAAATTTAGAAAACCATAAAATGTATTATGTTTTAATCTTATATTTGTTTCAAGAAGATAATCTTCTCTGCTCACAACATCAGCCATATGAAGCCATAAGCTCATATAGTACCACTAACCTATATTAAATGTAAAACTAGTTATAAATTTAAATACACTAAATCAAATAATAAACTTAATAATTTAAAATTCATCTAATACTAACATTATCAAGTTAGTATAATAAAGGATTAGTTATTTTTTTAAATGTTTCCATAATTTCTTCATGCTTACATTCACAAACTTTCAAATTATATATATTTTGAGGCTTTCCACAAAATTTTATCAATTGAGTATTTTTACCTGTAATTTTATTTTGATATTGACGCATCCCCCTATTTTGTTCAAGGTCTTTAAAAAATCATTTATTTAATTTTTATGAAATTATATTAGATGTTAGGTTCCTTTAACTACCATAGATCCAGTGGGAAAACTATCTCTAATCCATCCAAGATAGTTTTGGTTAATATATTTTTTACTTATATACATTAAGATAATTATTATTCTACACCTCAATCATTATATTTAGACATAATTAATGCAAAAATGTGCCATATATTTAAAGTGTTATCAAACATTTAGGACATGTGAAAAAAATTAAATATCACTAACATTTTAAACTACATTTATTTTATGATTTTATCTAACCTAGTTTTGTAATATTTTAGATGTGGTTAAGGTCAATTGTTGATGCCATTCCATGATCCCCTAATGGATATAATGAACGAATTGTCTCCATATACCTAAAGGGCCTACACCACCATTATTCAACCCATATTTTGACTCACATTCATTCCAACTAAATTCCATACAACCAAACAAAAATCATGCCATGTTATCAGTATAAATAGTCCTTGAACTAGAATTTGAGATTTAGAATAACTAGTAATCATCTGATTTAGTTATTTTAATATAATCTTCATACATTGTCTTAATTTTCTTCTTCCACTAACAAGAATAATATTTGCACATGAAAATTATTATCTAATCCATGAGAAATTATTTCATTACACCAAGGAATAATACCATTATGATCCCCTTTGCAATTCCTAACCTCAAAGAGACTCTAAAAATGTTATACTTTGTACTCTTCTTTCTCATCTTTTTCAACTAGTAAATCAATTGAGAATTCTTAAACTATATTATAAAATTATATAACCAAACTTAATATGTAGTGAATATGATTTATCTTACGTTAAAATTTTCTTTAAAAAATATCAAAACAACCTTGGATGAACCCTATAAAATTTTATCTCCATCACTCATGTAAAATTAGTACTCCCTCAAAATATTAATTCTATTTTATGTGCTAACAGGTTAGTTTTGAGTGCAATATGCGTGTAAATTCCAACTTGATTTGAAATGTAGTATCAGGATTGAACCTTATTTTTTGGTTTTGATATGTAATTTTCATAAACATCCATAAATGAAAAAAATGTCCCAATTTGGAATTTTTACATGCATAACTTGAATTGATCATCTAACAATTTTTATTGGTGTGCATGTCTTATATATCAACAAATAATATTCTTCTTAAATTCAACCATGAAATTAGATACATATACCTAGGTTATAACCAACTCACATCTTGATGATTTTTTTCCATATTTTAATGAATAATTAAAATATTTATACTTATGAAAATCTAGTTGCTTTCTAAATTTATGTGAAATTTCCTAGTGTATATAGCTGGACAAATGTGACAACACCACAAGTGTTACATATTCCATTGAAACGTACCTTGGTTAAAAAAAACACCTTAGATATTTCAAACAAAATACTTGGTATTACTTCTCTTTTTTGTTTTAGGTGGAGATTCCATTATAAATTCCTAAATAATCTCCTCAATATGTAAAGTATAATTTATATGATATAAAACATAAAAATGCATATAAAATTTAACTTGAATGTTACACCAATAGGTGATGTGTGTTTGGTTGATTTCGACATAGAAAGACTTTCATGTTTTAAATCACTTTTGGCCAATCACCAATTGTCCATTAATGTTTTTTAAGAAATTTTTTATATTTAAAGGTGTTAACACTTCAACCATACAATGGGGATTCAATCCTAAGTTAACATTAGAATGTACAAGTGAAACAAATTGATCTTCATTTGGAAAGATTTCAATTGGGGTCATTATGTGATGTTCATTATCATCATGTGAGTTTAGTATATCATCATGCTCAAAAACATCATTATGGATAGATGTTTCATTCTATTATGTTTCTCCATGTGTTTCATCATTTAGTAAAAATTCATTAATATTTTATACATATTTAATTTCATCATTCAAAAAGGATTAATTAAGTCTTATCACACTTTAATATGTTTATAAATTAAATTCCAAGTAATTTGGAATGTTATTTATTATTATTTTTTAATTGAAAATTGAAAATTTATTAATATAACAATATAGTACAATTATAATTGTACAAAATAATGTGTGGAAGGAATCACAATCCAAAATACAATTCACATTAAGATAAAGAAAGCCTTGATATTAATAAATAAATCACCGAAGTTTGAAAATGAAGGTTTTATAATAATTAAAACCATAATAAAAGTGTAGTTCAATTAAATAAGGGTGATAAAGCCAAAGTAACATCAAACATAAAGAATAAGGTAATTAAGTTGGATTTTTAAACATGGCAGGTAGAGAAGGATGAGGAGTGGGGATATCAATCTTGTGCCCACAACCATTAGTGCCTAGTGGCTTCCATATTTTAAGTACGATCTCCCACCCACCACTCTACTTTTATTATTTAGTTTCTTCATCCTAGTAAGAAGGATAAATGATAAGATCCAATCATGTAAACTTGTACTAAGGAGGATAAGCCTAGACACTAGTAACATTACTTCCAATATGGTCAAACACGCTACCACCAAAGGAAGGAAAAGATTAATGAGGATGGGGAGAGGATCTCTACCTAATTATAAAACTATGAAGATGAAAATATTGACCTTGTCCCTAAAAATGATAAATATAGGAGGGAGGATTTGAAGGCACTCAACTAAAAACACATAGAGTGTTCCCTCAGTGTTCCAAAGGAGTCTAAAGGTTTTCCACCTCCATGTGGACATTATCCACTTGGAATTGGATTTAAATAATTTTTTTTGGGATTATTATAACTTTTTTAGTCATTTAAAAATCTCTTTACATAGCTCCATTATTAAAAATGACATGATTTTTATCCTTCCATATAAAAATAATAATACTGGCATGAAAAAAAAATTAAAATTTATTGTATCTTGAAAGTAACATGGATGAGTCCCTAAGAAGAACCATTTTATAGGTAAATAATTCCATAAGAAAAGGTTGAAAAAGGGTATGAATCCATTTACAAGAAGACTGAGCATAAGGAAAACTATAAAATATGTTTATAGGTTTCATCATGATAACAATTAGGGCAAGTGGGATTTTAAACCCCCATGTGTTTGAGCTAATATCCAAATGGTAGGCCTTTATAGAGAATACACTAGAGAAACTAAGATTTTTCTAGTTCAATATGGGCTTTCCAAAGATTGGAAAAAATTCAAGCCCAAAAAATATCTAAGGATGTTACCTTTTAATGGTGGTTGATGGTTTCACTCTAAATATGCTGAGGTGAAATAATATGATACATAATATGGGGTTTGTACTAGTAGAAAGGAGTAGAAGTAGGCATATGCCATTCTTTCCACCATGGGGATATAAAATAAACACCAATATTATGAATATAAAAATTAGGTATGGAGTTCATAATTTCATAAATAGACTTTTCATCCTCATTCCTACACTTATAGTTAATTTTAAGCATATCCTGTGGGATTTACCAATGAGAAACCTTACAGAATATGTCACTGATAGTCATGATTCCCTTTTTAAAAAGTCTAAAACTCTTAATCCATGGGGACCATGGTAAAAGGGGGAATTATTTAAATTAATAATGGATACCACCAAAGAGAATAATAATTAAGATAAACACCATTTTAAAAATCATCTTGTATAAATATGAGGTTACAATTCCCATGATTTTCATAAAATTTTAATGATAAAAAGTGTCACCAATTTGAACTGTCACATGAAAAATAAGAATATTATAAATAAATTTCCTTCCATGCCTTTCTACCAAAAGGTTTTCTTTGGGTAATGCAATGCATCAATATAACCTTCCAAGATTCATCCCCTTATAATATTCTAATGATCCACTAGACACTTAGGGTTTGGCATTGAATCTTGATGTCAATGAGCCAAAGGAAACCATTATGGACTTATAAATTTTCCTATATAAAATCTCTTAATAAATTATCCAATTTGCAATAATAAAATTTGGAATGATCCAAATAAGAATAATAGTAAACATGAGTATCAACCAACACTTTAAAATAAACTTAGAACTTCCATTATAAATAAATAGGTTCGATGATCCAATAGGCAATATATTTCTTAAAATATCTAAACAACATATTACCAAAGATCAGATGGAGAATCCCAAAAATAAAAGGAAAATCCCTAAAACATAAATTTCACACCTACATGAATCTCCAACCAAGGAGGTTTGTGGGAGAGAGATTGTCTATAACGAGTATTTCTCCACTAAATATAGGACTCATATGCAATGGAAAAAATAATCAAGGCATTCCATGGCGTTATTTATTGAATATTATTCCTCCAATAGGGTAATAAAATAATTATATAAAATATTATCATTGGTGAGTTGTTTATTAGAGTTATGGGGGAGAGATTCCTTTCACCAAGCCTATTGAAGAGTAATTTGGTAGAAGGCAATTAAATCCTTTAGAAACAAGCATATAAAGAGAGGGATCCAAGGGGAAACCTAACCTTATATACATAGATAGTCAAAACTTGTGATAGTTCACTCCATTAATGGTAATACAAATTTAGTGTTTTGAAACAACATATTAATGTTATGGAAAAACTGAGTGCCAAATCCAAGAGTTTGAAGCATTGTAATGATTAAGGGTCACTCAATCCTATCAAAATCTTTCTTATAATCAATCTTTAGAAACATATATTTTTTACCAAATACTTTGGGCCATTCCATATTATAATAACATTGTCCAAAATGTACATGTGTTAGATAAACCCTTTTTGTTCACTTTTAACAATGAAGGGAATACAATTTCTCAACTTAAGGGTAAGGGATTTAGAAGTAATTTTATAGGATAAATTCATAAGAGTGAGAGGCATATAATCAATAATAATATCAATATCTATAGCATTTAAAATGAAGTTGATATTACTAGGATTAATTATGTGTTCTATAGAGTTGGATAAAACAAATTTAGAATATAAATTATGAAATATATTGTCCAACAGTGTCCTATAGGACCTAAAAACATTCACAAAGGAAACCATTAGTGCTAGGGGATTTTTTAGAGGCCATATGCATGACTACTTTCTTGAGATCATTCAAACTAAGATCTCTAGGCAACTCTTTGAGCTTCAAAAAGCTTTCAAGGAAAAACTTGAAGGCATTGCATGAGAGATACTTCATGAGGTAGGGAAGATGGTTGGGTTGAAATTAATCCATGATAATGGTATAAAAAATATTTAAAGATGTCTAAAAGGTTTTGAACCTATAATTAGCATATTTAATGGATTTTCTTATGTTTGTAACTTGTCTCAAGTGGATAAGAGAAAATAATGCTTTCATAAATTTATCACCCACTCTTAACCACTGAATTCTTGCTTTGAGATGAGATCCCCTAGATTTGTAAGCTTACTTAATTTTGAAATTTTAATACCACTAACTAGTTTGAGATTGAAAATGAAAATTAAGTGGTGAATTGTCAAGTTCTTATGAAATCCTATGAAATTCATGGTATGATGCTTCATGATCACTTTTTTTTAAGATAGCTTCTTCTTACCATATAGTCAAAGAAAGGTGGTATTCTATATAATGGAATCAACCCACCAATCAATCCAACCTATGTCTCCTATGAGTTTCAAAATTAAATTCTAAATCTATTTGATGTGGTCCAATGTTGTCTCAAGCCTAATATGAGAAGAATTGAGATAGAATTAGGTCTTAGTTAATCTAGTTTGAGGGGATCTCCATTCAATACATAAGTGAATAGGTTGATGTTATGAAAGAATGACATCATAAATGATAGGCATAGGGTGAATGATAGATCTAGAGAATGAGAAAAATTCATACTCCATAACTATGTCACAATCTAGAAGTTTGTTGACCTTGTCTAAAGGTTCTTATGGATGTTTTTCTATATACTTGTATTTTTATTTATTTTTCTCTCCTAACTTAAATTTATTCATTGTTACCTCCTTAATATATCTTTGGCAACAACTACCTGATTCCATGATATATATTTATTATTTTAAGTCAAATTAAGATAAAACACCAAACAAAAAATGATGAATTTGTGATAATTGAGACAAGGTATACAAGTAAATTGAAAATTATTACCTCTAAAACCCAGTTCAAATCTTATAAAATGTGAAAAGGTTTAATAATAACCATGGAGAATATAATTTTTGTGAAATTTTTATAAAACTAAAAAAACATGTGTCATTTCTATTAGTATGCAAACCTTTCTAAATGGTATATAAAAATGGTAAAAATTAATTAATGCATTTCATGTTTCAATTAGGGTGTGTGTCATTTATATATAGTGTACACCCTTATATTTACTTAAGAAATTATGTTGATATATTTCCCTCCAAAAAATCCTTGGTTTTAGGCCTGGAAGATCAGAGACTAAGAAAAAAACCTATAATAGACAAGCCAACTTGAATTTTTAAAAATCTATAAGATTTTACCAACTTCATGTGTAAATTTGAGTGTCCATCATTATTTATTTTTTGATAGGTAATTAAGGGTTGTGTTGGTCCTTCACTGTTTACTAAAAAACATAAGAAGACCCCAAAAAATTGAAAATAGAACCAGAATACAATCCATGAGATAGGAAAAATAAATTATCCATAAGAAATTATATCACCTAACCTCATAGAAGCATCACATGGGAATCCTAACCATGTACATTTAAACATAATAATATCATTAAACTGATGTCCCATTATAACAAGGACAATCTCATATGTAATTAGATGGTTCCCACTTTCCTCTTTGATAAAAATGTGTCTCCATAGTCTATTGAGTGCCCCCATTTATAGAATTTAATGAATTTAGTTAAAATTATTCTACTTATGTTTTAATACCTCTACATTTTGGGGATCTAGAGTCTGGTTTAGATATCAATGGATCATATTGAAAGATGGTTATAATTTATCTATAAGATAATTATTCACTCTAGTGAGAATACCTTTCATTTAAATCTTGATAAAAAAGTAATACTTTACTTTTCTAGTAACTCTATTGTTTTAGTTTCATGTTTACAACTCAAAATTAGCTCTCTCAAATAATCGTATCTTTGAACATTTTTGACATCTATGCTAGGAGATGAAGAGACTATCTTAGAACTAGATACTATTACCCTTTGTTCTTTATCTCATTGAAGCTAATAATAAGACTTTACAATATTGTTGGGGCACAATGGTGAAAAATCAGAGGATGCCAAGCCACCTTATTTTACTACTGGAATCCACATATGGGATTGAAAATTTCCATCCACCTTGAGATATGAACAATCAACAATTTTATGACCAAAATTATTTCATTGGAAGCATATGAGGGGTAGACATTCAAAATATACATGTTATATCCAATATTTGGTTTAGATAAAATTCAATTTTGAGGTATCCATTAGAATACATACCCTAGTACAAGGTGAGTGTGATCCATTTTCTTTAGGATAAATTTTCACAAAAACCCTTATCTTATCTGCAAGCCACTTAATCTTATCTAAAGATCAAAAACATAAAGGGAGGTTATAAAAATGAATCCAAATTAGAATTTTGGTAATGAATTTTAGAAATAGATCAAAAATGGTTCCCAAGGGAAAAATAAATAGACCCACACTACCAAAAAACCATGGGCCCTTCTTCTAGATAAACTCATGTCTTTTAGTCAGTGAAATTTGATGAGAAAGAAGACCTTTTATAGCAAGGTCACTATATGTCATGTAAATTATTTCCAAACCAAAACCATCCACTTTAGGATCTATAGAATTAGGGGTATTTTTCCTAAAAACAACCTACCAAATAAAAATCTTTTATTTTCTACACAACACCAAATTCCTCCTTCTCCATGAGACAAAAATCCACACCTTCTTAGCTAGATAAATATATCCTAACATGGAATCTGAGGATATAAAAACCTTGTAGTCACATGGTATACTCATCTTCTCTTGCTCAACTATGTAAATGTTTGGAGACATACCATCTTATCGTATATAATCACAATACTCTATGCATTTCCAATTGAAGGGGAAAGGTTTTCATTGATGATCTGATGATCATACTCTCATTTTAATGTATTTAAGATCCTAGAGTTGTATATTCTACATGAAATAAATGTCTTTGTGGAATTCATACAACCTAGAAAGACTAATCAATTGCTGACTATAATAGGGATGTTTCTAGGATTCTTTTCCTTTCTTATCTTGACTAATTTATTTTTCCCTATCTCATGCTTATATTCCTTAATATCTAGATCATCATTGCAACTTCCCTCAATCTCCTCCTTCATGACCTTCCAACAATCATCCTTTCCCTATCTTGCTTCCATCACTGCTCTAATTATTCAACACAATTGGCATTATTTTCATCTGATGAGACATACTTTAAATTAAAAACATTTCATTAAGTGACTTTATTTATTTATAAATAATTATATATATATATATATGGGAGAATCTAGATTCTAAATATATATAAATTTTCATGTTAAATTACTATTTTTAATTATTACCTAATTTATATATAACATACCTCATTATGGTTCATGCATATATCGTTACATATATTTTATTAAATTTTTGGTTGTTTATCAATTTTTATAAAACTTATATCTTAGATATCTATGCATCATTGAAAAAGAATTATATAAATTTTAGGTCAAAAATTTGTATCCACACACTTGTGGTTTCTTTTTCACAACTTTATTGAATTGTGAAATCAACTAAAATATGTATTAATTGAAAAAATAAGAAAATATGTTTAATGATATTTTACATTTTATGTATACTTAATGTGATTTCATATAAAAATTCATTTTTTACTCTAGATAAGTCTGTTTGTACACATATAGTTAAGCTATTTTTGTAAAAAAATACTATCTTTTTTAGAAATGCATCAATTTCACACATTTTTCTCATTTTGGTATATATATAAGATTCAAAATTCCACAATTCATCTTTATGTGTTATTATAAAATTCTTTACCAAGTGTCTCTAACATTATATCCATGTTTAGGTATTGTTGTTTTTAAAAATGAAGTGGCACATTAAGATCCCCCTTTTATCCCTTGTTATCATTCAACCACTCATGCACCTATTGAATATTTCATAAGCCATTAATCATTCACTAAAATTTAATGCACCCTTTAGAAGGGATTGGTTTTTTACCATATTTATAGTTATCTATTTTACTAGCACAAGTCCAAATTATTCATGTTACCTCTATACACAATCAATTAGAAACACTTTTTCCTAATTTTTAAACTATTTAGAAGAGGGTTACTCTATGCTGGCTTTATTTTCTCTTTATCTAATTTCAGTAATGCACTTTTCATCATCATATTTTCTCCATTCTCATCCAACAAACTCCTCATATCCATGTGTGACACACAAAATAGCTTTCAATATTATACCACCTTCAATTTTTACCTTAGGACATTCATACACTCTATGTCTATGCTATCCAAATTTAAAAAATGATCCTACATATTTTTCCAATTCCTCTACCAAATCTTTTGTACCCTTTACATTTGTAAGATTCATCTACTCACTCATATCATTTATCTCCATCCTATGCTCCACCTTTATCATATATGTGTACATGACTATACTAGTTTTTTATAACTATATATCTTCCTCTTCCATACATAAAACCTCTGTTTCCTCTTGTAAAAATATTTTTTTGAAAACTTCTCCTCATATTTTAGTGTAAATTGAAAAGATTTCACAACAATTTGGATTCAATCTATGCTCAACTATTCTTGGATTCTAAATCTCAATCCATTTAGGTATATTTCATCTTTCATCCTTCTCTTTGTTAACTTCCTTATGACTAGAAGTGATAGTGATTTTTTATGAAATTCTTGTATTTAATCCTTGACATAACTCTTTTTACTTCAAATTATGCAACTTTTCAATAAGTCCATCCAGTAATACCTAGGAATGAATTTACATTTCATTTTGATAATTATTTTTTCCCATTTGGTTATCTTCTCTTTTCCTCTTTTTCTTCCTTCATTTTTAACTTTGTTCCACCAAGTCACTGTATAACCCTTTAGCCTAGTCTATGCAACCTTCATGAGTTGAAGATCACTAATATCATCAAGCTCAAAATACTCCTATATTTCATGAGCCAATCATTGATCTCTTCATAATTCAAGGTTCATAAAAAACATGGCATATTAACCTTTGAAAATCACCCAATATTTGAAATATCTCTCATGAGTCTATCTTCACCCACATCCATGTGCACTTCATCATCTTCGACATCTCCCTCTCTTTTTAAGATCTATTTCTATTATTCATCATGTCTCTTATAATATCTATGTATAAAACTTCACCTTATATCTTCCTTCATAGCATCTAGTTTCATTTGTATAAATCTAAATATGTTCAAGATTTTTCAAGTCTCCCATACACACTAGCTGCTATTGTGCCTCCTCTACCAATAAGTAATTATGGTGGTATAACTATTCTCTAGACTCTAATATTATTGTCACAAGTTTTTGACTAACAATCCTCTGTAGGCGGCCTTTTTCCATATCCCACAAGGTTAAAAACCTATATCTAATGCCTAAAATGGTGTATTCACAAGGACATGGTTTCCAATGAAGGAAATCCTCAACATAGCTTCTAGGTAAGCACACACACTCAAACAAACTCAGATATGAAAACACAATGATTTTTTTTCAAATATTAACATAAATAATAGGTTACATAGGTTTTATCCAACACATGAGCTATAGGATATGCTTGGATCTCAAGAAATAATATATAAGTGTCTTATAGTAAATAATAGAGTCTCTTATATTTTCATGAATTATATAAGTAACAATTTCATGTTTCTTATGAGTTCTCTTTAAAATGGTCTAAGCATCTCCTTCTCTGGTTCTCTTTATCTCTCTAACTTGCTTCCCCTAAACTATTTCCTAACATGCATTTATTTAGGGTCATACAAGTTATGTGTTAAGAGAGATTCATACAACTTATAAAAAACTGGCATGCATCCTTAAGGGTTTAATTTCTCCCACACAAATATGGATTAAAAATGTATTTCCTTAGAATCCATCTCTAAGAATATTGGAGTTAAATATCTACTCCAAGAACTTTGGATTCAAACTTATTTGATTTGTGCTAACTATTTATTTTCAAACCAAGTTTTATCAGTGAAATAATTCCATCTTATCCTTGATGTGACAATGAATACACATGCCAAATACCCAATTCTTAGCATGATTCTATACCCTACATCTATTGTAAGGAAATATGCCTTTTGTACAATATTGTATTGTAGCACTTGTGTTATGTGTTTGCCTCCATTTTATTCTATCATTTAGATATACACCCAATAGTATTTGTATGGTTTCAAACCAAGTGTTTATATACATGGCTTGACATAAATTAATGCTTCCCCATGAAATTACACAAATAAAAAATTTGATAAAAAATAAAACAAAAACCTTGTCCAAATTCTATACTACTACTTCCTCATCCATTCACATGTTTATACTCTTATCCTCCTTTACTTATGCACCCCAATAGTGATTAAAAAAAACTATATTCTTGTGTGTCATGCACTCAGGTTGGAACTTTATTCACAAAACTAGGCTTATTTTTTTGATGTGATTCAAGATTTATTTTTACCAGGGATGTTCCTACATCATGAAATATAAATAAATGTGTGAATATCGAAGGATAATAAATTTTTAAAGTCACTTCCACTATGTTATTTTTCATGTCAAATTTTTATACAAACATGAACTCCATGAAATGACTCAAATTAATAAGGTTGACTTCCATTTTTAATAATTATATTGTTCATTTACTTTATTAATTCATTTCTTTAATTTTAATGTAGTTTTATTATCAAACAAACTCATTATTAATTACAGCACTACATAACCTCATAAATGGGATAAAAAATACATTATCTTAATAATTATAGATTAAAATAAGTCATTTTAGTAGATTAAACATCATGTCTAAATATATGAATAAATTTACAAATTTCTTTTTTAGTCATATACAATATACTATTTTAAGAATAGGTTCTTAGAAATATGAAAACACTTCACAATAGAAAATATTTATAAATATAACAGGGGTTCAAAATAATATCATGGTTGGTAACGTTATACCCTAAAATTGAATATACATGTAATACTCTTAAAGTATGTTTATAAAGCACAATATTTCTTTTAGAAAGTTATATATATATATATATATATATATATATGTATGTATGTATGTATGTATGTATGTATGTATGTATGTGTGTGTGTGTGTCTATGTACATATATATATATATATATATATATATATATATATATATATATATATATATATATATATATATATGTATGTATGTATGTATGTATGTATGTATATGTGTGTGTGTCTATGTACATATACACACACATGCATACATACATACATACATACATATATATATATATATATATATATATATATATATATATATATATATATATATATATATATATATATATATATATATATATATATATATACACATAGACACACACACACACATACATACATACATACATGCATACATATGTGTGTGTGTGTGTGTGTGTGTGTGTGTGTGTGTGTGTGTGTGTGTGTGTGTGTGTGTCCATAGTACACACACACACACACACACACACACACACACACACACACACACACACACACACACACACACACACACACACACACACACACACACACACACACACACACACACACACACACACACACACACACACACAAAGATATACATTACACATCTGGTCAACTAATTATAAAATATAGCTTATTACTTAAATTACTTATTTGACCTGGTATAGCAACCCACATCACATGTACCCTACAATTCATATATTTCATAGCCCCATATATATAATAAAATTATATATAGGTTTATTCAAATAGATAAAATCATGTATGAGTGTGAAAAATGTATCCCTACCTTATAGCCTCCATTTGGTGATGGAAACAACTCTTTCTTTATGGCTTACAAGAAAAGTGTTTTACTCTATTTTTGAGAAAAAACAAAATGAATTATATTTATGGCTATATAGGTTTAAAATTGTAAATTATAAAAATGCCAAAGATATAAAATATTTATCTATTTTGATTTTGAAAAACCATAAAATATGAAAAAATCTATTTTTGTAAAACACAAAGAAGATATATACTTATCTCATGCATGGATACCCATTGACTATATTTACTATCTATGAGTGAAAATTAGAAGAATAGTTCATTGTGTAGGCTTACCATTATAATCAAGAATGAAAAAATAATATGAACATGTCTAATATAAGTGGATGGTAATGTAGTGGGCTCCAATTTATTGACTGTGAAATTGTCTCAATTGACTATGACAGATTGGTGACATGAAAAGACAAATAAATACGAAATATGGAAATGAAAAATCATAGGTAAAATAAGAAAATATATTTGGACAGGTCCAGTATAAGTGGATAGTGTAGCAATGTACTCAATTGTATTGACAAGAAAATTTTCATGGTTGACTGTGACATAGAACTAATTATTTCAACCCCTTGCCCATTGACATGTTTTCAAACCTATACTATCATATAAAGTACCTACAATGACAAAACCCTAGTTTATTGCACACAAACAAATTTAGAATCAAATTGGGGTGGGAACGGGGAAGAATTAGGTGAAATATATTGATTTGGACTGACCTTAGTCAATCTAAATTAAAATACCAAGTGTTGCACTAAATTTCTAATACTTCAAAGAGGGCTCAAAATCAGATGTAGTTATACCACTTATGTGTGTGTGTAATTATGAATGCAAATATAGATTATCTTTCTCCTATTTTACCCTTGGCACAAGTATTCAAATGAATATTTAGCATTGAATATAGCTTTAACAAACATATAGATATAACAAGAAAATATTTTTAATAGCATTTTAGAGTGAAAAGAACCATCCTTCATGGTTTAGAGAAGCCTTGTATTTATAGGATTTTTTATTTTGAATTTTTGACCCATTGGCATGAAAAATGAAACCCAAGATAAGACACAATAAACAAAAATGAGAATAAAATAAAATGTGACTCGAAAGGAGTTCTAAAATTTATGGCTAGATAGGTGTGTGCTAAGTGGACAAGAATACATGCCAGTCCTATTCAATTGCTATGAAATTTTCCAAAAGAACAAAGGACTAAAACTAGGGATTCCCATGAATAAATGGAAATAAAAATTGCCAATATATAAACTCATAAACTAAAATAGATAAATATTCAAGTAAAATGAATTAATATATGCCTTATTCAATGTCAATAAGCTACACACACAAAGTTGAAATAAATGACATGAAAGATAGGATTGTACCAAATTTGAGTGTTTAAACCCCCGACCCTTTAATTTTTTATATTAATTAAATTCATAGGGTAAAGGAAAGAATTAAAACCTAACTGTGTATGACACACTTTGTCCTTTTTATTTTAACTAGAAATGTTGATTATGCCAGCTTCATTATGATAAAATATGTAATAACCCATGGATTAGTTAGTGTCCATACATGAAATCTAAAATCTAAAATATCAAATTTCAAAATGTAAATAGAATAGATAGATTACACTTGTATGTGTGTTTCATGATTCTATATGTGGAGAATACTTGTGTTGTGCTAAGTTAGGAAATGATGCTTCCGATCATATTCATTTATTATCCAAGGAAATGAAAAGTTCCTCAAGTGGTAAATGGAAGATAAATATTAAATCAACTGTCACTATACCCATAACCATTTTAACTTAATAATATATTAAAAAAAATATTCCCCTAGGGTGTAGTTGCTTATGTTGAATTATTTTAAGAGTTGAGAGTGATCAAGTCTGAAATTTTAGATATAGCTAATGAAGCTCATGAACTATAAAGATGCATTATTTTAAATGTAAATAATGAATAAACATTACTCTATGTGCTAATACCCCAAAAATGTGGAACCTTGTTAGGTTTGTTATAAGTGATACCGAGGCTGTTGAGTGTCACTAGACTCAAAGTTATGCCACTAACATAGATTTGAATAACACTACTATAGATATATCTAAATTATATTTTTCTTGATTGGAAAATAATGAATAATAATCATTCACCCATCATGATTACATTTCTCATATAATTTTATTTGAAATGGATATTTTGCCTTTGATTTTGAATATTTTTCTCTTTCTAATTCTAAATTATTGGATATTTTTAACTTTGAATATTTGTGTTTCAATTATTTTTTATTAAATTTAAGAAGTGAGAAATAGAGAAAGAAAGGTTGGGGATTAGTGATTATATGTACCCATATTGGTGCACACCATATCTAGATGAAGTTAGGAACTCATCTTTACCTAGGGAGGACCACCTACAAGTAATAACGCACTACCACAAAATATTTGTTAGTAGGTTGGTGAGTGGGCTGCCAAGCAACTTGCTTGTTCCAGGAAGTGAGAAACTTCCTAGGGGATGATAGTCCACTATTTAATATAAAGAGTTAAAAATGAAATGACAATGTAAATTAAAGAGAGAGAGATAGATTTTCATGTACCTTTTTGTAACCTATGTGTAGCAGTCAGTATCACAGAGCAAGAAAAATATAATTTTGGTTTATTAGAGGGTTGTTCAAGTGGGTTTAGGTTGATTTCGGTAAAAGGGTAGTTACTAACATCAGTCAGGTAACCGATGTTGGTAGTGGCAATGTAACCAATGTCGATAGGATAACGGATGTCGGTAAGGGTAATGGATTCATAAATTCCTAGAAGGCTTTCTTGAGTGTAGGGAAGGATATTTGACAAATTAATGGGGTTGGAAAAGAGTCGTATGAGGGGTTAGAGAGATGGTAAGAATTTTGGGCGAGGAGTTTGGTTTGGTTAAGGTAGAGGTATGGAGATGAATGAGTTTTACAACTCCTCCTCAGGGATGGATGGCACTTATGTAAATGCTAATAAAAAAAATTAGAATTCATAGAATATAGGGATGCTTAAATGAAATAAGTACCTGATGAAATACTCTTGATAAAGCTTTGTTAAGGTGATTGACCGAATAGAGATGAGTGTGTGCCACCTATTCACTGTAGTTTGAGCTCTTTGCATAATGGATCAATTTTGGTTCAGGATTTGACTAGTACATAGAAGCTATGAGCCTAGTTATGGTGGATAATCACTAAAAGCTTGTTAAGAGTGCTTTGAATCTCTTGAGTGAGTTTTTTCTTGAGAGAGAGAATGTTTTTGAGGGCCCAAAATGGGTTTAGAACATTGCTTAAGTAACTGACATTGGAAATCTCATCAACATTGGTCTTAAGTTGACTGACATCAATCAAGGGTTGACTAACATTGGTGGCATAAGAATAGGTCAAAAGGGCTATTTTTGGCTCCTTTCTTTCATTTCTCCATGCCAAGTGTGACACCCATTAATAAATGTTCAATATATGAGGTTGGGTATAAGTTAATTGGTTAGAAATTGGTTTATAGGGTAAGAATTAGTTATTTGTGGGAGACCAAGTCTAGTAGTGACTCATAGGGGTAGAATTGGTCTTGGGGCAAGGTGGCATAGGGAATATTCAATTAATATTAATTAATTAATTAAATATTTGGGGTAAAGGAATGGGTTAGGAAGACTTGTTAAAAAGGGGTTCTAAGAGGGCTTTCAACACAACACATTATACACTTGTGTAACATAATTTTGGTGTCTACATTTGCCCCTTTTTGTCTTGGTAAGTTGTGCCAACAAGTTACAAGAATAAAATAGAAGTTGAGTGGTCTAGGCATGGGGTGTGATATCCTCCCCCTCAAAATAGGAACTGATTAGGAAAAACCTAAAATTGGTAACTAATTTGATAAGTAGTAAATGAGATTGGTGTAGTGTAGAGATGAGGCCATGGTCATGAAGTACTAAAAAGTTGTGTTGAAAAGTTGAAAATAGGTGTGGTCATCAAGGATTTTGGTTAAAGTTACCAAGGCATAGCTTGCTAGTGATAGCTAAGAAGGTAGGATCAACCAAAATTGTAACTCCAATGGTCAAATGTGTTATAGGTATCTGAGGTAAGAAGTGTCCCTAAAAACATAATAGGTTGTAGGTGATAAGATTAGTTAGTGGTGATCCAAATCAATTGATAGTGATACATGTAAGGTATTATAAATGTGTACTAGATAGCATGAATGATCAAGACACCAAACTCAAATGTAATGAGTGGGTGCATAATGAAATGTGTGATTTGGTAATAGTTGGTATGAGTGGAGATGAAAATGATCCCCATGGTCAAGTTTGTAAAGGCAAGGTGTGTGCAAGGTTTCCCTAAAATGAATAAGGGACTATAAAAAGTGATGTGTAAGCATTAAAATGCTATTGTATGGTATCAATGTTGGTAGTGTTATACCTTCATTGGTGGTAAAGCAGCTGACATCGATGGCTTAGAGTACAAATGGCCGATGTTGATGGCCAACTAAACTAGACAAAAAGGGGCCAAGTGGCCAACCAATTTCATTTGCATGTTGATTGGTTAGAGAGTAAGAAAAAGCTAAAAAAGTTAAGCAAATAATAGGATGAGGTTGAGACCCAGTTGGAGGTGTGGTAGCATAGGCACCAGTCATCCCAGCCTGATGAAGGTGAAGAGATGAGGTAGGGTCTTTTAAACCTTTGGTTTGTGTTTTTTGGTAATTTTGTTGATTTGAGTTGAGTGGGGGGTGTAATAGGTTTCTAGTGAGTAGTGAGTGGGTAGTGGGGAGGGTAGGAACATGTTTAGGCTTGTTTGGGTGGATTTTAGGGTAGTTTAGGGTTAAAATTAAAAATGGGTAATGGGTAAGGTTCATCCCTAGATCCGAACTAGTTTTTGACATCAGTGGTAGTCTAGGCACTGATGTCAATCAATAAGTGACCAACATCAGTGGCCTTGTTAAAGTAAAAAGGGTAAAAATGGGGAGAAAAAGAGTTAAAAATCCATGAGGTCTTAGGGAATAATCAAATCATGTGGCATACAGTAAATTTAGCTCAGTTGAACAATGAAAGATTGGCCAAAAGGCCTAGTTTAAGAGAGATAAGTTGTAAGGCCTTGGGTAAAAAGAGATAGGCTAGATAGTTAGGTGGGTAGATGGTTGAGCTAGCCCAAGAAGACCTCATGTCTATTGAGTGCTTCATACATAGTCCAAAAGGGCCTCAGGCCAATGTAGTTCTCCCATGGGATAGGGAAAATGGTTAAGGTAGTGGTTAGAAAGGTCTATTGATTAATTTTATGTGTTTGTGGTTGTAGGTGAGGCATGAGCTGACCCTGAGAGACCATCTTCTAACAATCCTGACTAGGATCAAGAGAGATATGCTAGTAGATGAGTGGGACCACATGGTTGTAGTTGGTATTCGCAGAGTTTGGTGATATTATCAAGTCACTCAAAATGTTAGCTTGATGATTGTGCTGATTGAGAAGTGGTATCATACCACCAACACCTTTCACCTATCAAATAGTGAGATGACAGTGACACTAGAGGATGTATTTAGCATCCTTAAATTACCATTGTAAGGTGAGTAGCTTTTTTTTTGCATAAGGGAGGAGCACACCATCCATATGGTGTTATTTTTCAGTGAGCATGTGAGTAAGGTTACATATTACTCATCATCATTCGCTTATGAGCCTCTATTTTTAGTAGATGAGGAGGAGCATTAACTTATCATCCTAATTATGATTGGCATCATGATGTACACACTACCAGATGTAGATGGTGGTATATTTATAATCACATTGATAGGGGTCCTATCTCATATGATAGAATAGATGATATTTTTATGCAGGGGCCTATATACTTGGCTTAGTTGTATAGAGAGTTTTGGGGTTTACATCTAGATAGAAACTATAATTTATGTGTTGTTCACCTACTACATTATTTAGTATATAAGCGCATCATAGTTACATGTCCCCTAAGACTACCATCCATGATTGTAGTGGGATTCAGAGTTAGGTTCAGATGATGGTGAGAGGCCATGGCATAGACATGGGTTGATAGCATTGTGTAGAATATCATGCACTACAGAGGGTTACTAGATGGCTTAAGTCTAAGAGATATTATCTGGCAACCCTAATTAACATATCCAATTTTTAGAGGTTAGGGGGAGAAGCTCATTGGGCTATAGAGCACACTATGGGTCAGAGGCAAGAGAGTAGGGGAGCTTGAGATGATACCCATGGCATGGGTTAGGAGATAACTCAGCCTTGTGTAGGATGTTCCACCTACTTTCCTCAGATATAGGCATGATGACATTGAGCTATCACTCACTTTACTATTGGAGATAGATGGACTTGATTTTATAGAGCTACCGATAGGTGTAGATGTAGTGATGTTGGATACACTAGGGAATACTAGGCATGGTGGGTAAGACTACACCCTATTGTACCAACTAAGACTCTAGCTCCATAAATGTAGGGTTTAGCACATGAGAGAGATGTTACTTTATAGGCCACAGACATGGCCATATATGAGAGGGATATTTCCATGCAGGATAGGGATGCCATGATTCAAGATAGAGATGCAACATTATAGGCTAGAGATACTACTATTCAGGTGAGATATGTGGTCGTGTAGGCTAGAGATGTTATAATTCTAGAGACGGATACAACATTATATGCTAGGGACATGGCCATACAAGAGAAAGATGTTTTAGTCCTTTCATAAGATTCCTCACAGGTAGAGGTCTTGGGGTCATATGGTTAGGTAGGCCATCTTCAGAGTCAGGTGGATAGTCTATAGGGATGAGTGACCTCATTGACAATAGAGAGAGATCAGTTGAGGTCAGCCACATAGGGATTGGTAGTTTTTCCTCCTCCTCCTCCTCCACAGGTATCAGTATAGGTAGTAGGATAGGTAGGTGCCATGGGTCCTCCATAGACTATATCTCTTATAAGATACAACACTACACTAGATGAGATCACATACTATGAGAGGGTGATATGTGACTTTCTAGATATTTTCAAAATTTAAAAGTTTAGAGAGTAGGAGTAGTCAGAGACATGGACCTCAGGTTCCAATGCATGGAGACAAATATGGGGAGAGGGTGGTGGTGACACCACCTCATCATGTCTATCACAATTTTGAGGAGACCATGTTGATCCTAATTTTGAGACATATTTTTGTATTTTTTTATTATTATTACACACACACACACACACACACACACACACACACACACACACACACACACTAGCCTATGAGATGTATATGAGAGAGAGATGAGAGATGTTGATATTTGTATATGATGTATATTGATTTAGTGTGCGCGCACGTGCACACACACACACAAACACACATGATGAGATGTTTTATTTGATGTGATGATGATGTAAATGCTATTTTCATGTATATTTTTATGGTTTTGGATGAATTTTAATGATATTGATATAATGATGATGTTGGTTTACTATCACTACTATGTATGTGATGGCATATGCATAGTAGATGAGATTTTCATGTTTAGCTTTCCCATATGTGATGCTATATGCATAAAATTTAATGGTTGTGTTTATGAGATAAAGGTTTAGCACTTTCCATATGTGAAATGGTATATGCTTGGTTAATTTTTATTTTTAGCTTGCTCCATATGTGATTATTTATACTAAAAATAAATGTTTTGGTCATGCTTTATCTCCTATGTATTGGTATTTAGGAAATTGTGGTTCAGGTGCATTCTTAGTATTTACCATATATGTGATTGGTTTCATACCGAAAATGAGTGGTTTGGTCTTAGTCTGTTTCCTATGTACTAGTTTTTAGGAAAATGATGGTTAAGTTGCATTCTTAGTGCCTTCCATATATGTGATTGGGTGTATACTAAAAATGAATGTGTTGGTCATGTTTGTTTGGTTTCTGCATTTTCCATATGTGATGGTGTATGCATAAGTAATGGTTTTGGGAATTGTGACATTATTCCTATTTATTATTAGTTATGAAAATGGTGGTCATGTTCCATTTTTAGCATTGTCAAATATATGTGATGGTATATACTAGAAATGAATGTGTTGGTCATGTTTGTTTAGTTTCTTCATTTTCCATATGTGATGGTGTATGCATAAGTGATGGTCTTGGGAATTGTGACATTATTCCTATTTATTATTAGTTATGAAAATGGTGGTCATGTTCCATTTTTAGCATTGTCAAATATATGTGATGGTATATACTAGAAATGAATGTGTTGGTCATGTTTGTTTGGTTTCTTCATTTTCCATATGTGATGGTGTATGCATAAGTGATGGTTTTGGTCATTGTGACATTATTCCTATTTATTTTTAGTTAGGATAATGATGGTCATGTTGCATTTTTAGCATTGTCCCATATATATGATGGTATATACTAGAAATGACTGGTTTTAGGCATTGGTTTTGGGGTCAGTGTAGGATTTAGAATTGTTATGTTTATGAGTTGAGATGGTGAGTTATTCTATTAGAAAATGTATCTATACAAGAAAATTCAACATGTGAAGTGAAAGGTAAAAGAGAGAGACAAGGTGCTCATTATTGACACAAACCAAGATAACAACATAAATAGGCTCTAAAGTTTGAACCTTTTTTATGGATTGCATTAGTTGACCATTTGTTAGTAAGAAATGCATGGTTATCACCTTGTGTTAAGTAAGCTCAAAGTCCCTTGAAAATGTGTTTTTGAGGGAAAGAGGGTGTAAAATGGAATAGGAGTAGTGAGGTAGCATAACCTTTGGAGTAATAATGGTATGCCATGTTTGTGGGTTACCCGAGAGTGACTATAGGCAAGTCTATGACATAAAGTTATTATGTTTATTTTTTCTTTTTTATTTATTTTTGCTTTTGTTGTGTAAGTTAATCGATGTGATAAGCTCACAATGGGATGAAGTTGATCAATACAGAAGCTTTTGAATCATATGTGCCTTTGATAGTGATTTTTTGACTTAGCCATCCTTTGAGGGTATGTTCTAGTCTTTTTTATTTTGTTGGTTTTTAATAGTTGTACTTTAAGGGAGCAGTCTATTTGAATGTAGCTATCCTTTAAGGGAGTAGTCTAATTTTTTAAGATTTGGGCATGATTTGGAGTAGGTGATGTATCCCATATTATTTTCTTTTACTTTTTATTTTTTGAGTCTTTTTGTTACTTTAGTCATAGTTAAGTCTATATAGGCTTATAGGTTTTCCACATTTTGGGACAAAACCAAAACACTTTTTAGGTTAATTAAGTGTGGATGAATAAGGGTAAGGTGAAAAAAATATGAATATAATGGGTTTTATCAAGGGATGAGCTTAAGTTAAACATAGTAAAGTGTCACTTAATTAACAAAATAATGGTCATAAATGCAATGCATTTAGAGGTTCAAGTTCCAGTCATCCTTCAAGAGAAGACAAGTGATAAGCTACAAAGCCATATTTATGAGTTATAATGTAGGGTCCTAGCCAATTGGGAGAAAACTTTCCCTATTTTCTCTTTTCCAAGTTAGTCACATGTTGATTTTCCTTTAAGATGAGATCTCTAATATTGAAATCATGCTCTTTAAGGTTTTTATCATAGGTGCATTTGATATGCACTTGGTAGATGTCGAGATGGTTAAGGCTATGACATGGTGTTCATCAAGTAGCTCAATTTAAGCCAAAAATTCTTAGTGAAAGTCATCATTAGTTAGAATGTCTTGTAGTGAAATCCTAAGAGAAGGAATTTGGACTTCAAGGGGCAAAATAGCTTCCATCCCATAGACCAGGGAGAAAGGTCTCGTTCCTATATAAGTGTGAATTCCAGTATGATAAGTCCATAAAGCATAGGAGATGTGAATGTTACAATCCTTGCTAGTAGCATTAACCACTTTCATAAGGATTTTGGTCAAAGTTTTGTTAGAGGCTTCAGCTTGCCCACTAGATTGTGGTAAATAGGGTGAAGTGAAGCTGAATTTGATACCAAAGGCATCACAAAGTTGCTGACAGTCTTGTTTTTGAAAGACTTACCATTTTCAGTTATGAATTTTTAAGGTACACCAAAAAAACATATGATATGATGGTTGATAAATTTAATGATTTTATCAGCCTTAGTGGATATGAGAGAAATGGCCTCAAACCACTTAGTGAAGTATTCTGTTGTTGTTATGATTGATTAGTGTTGGAGAGAGAAATGGGGGTTAATCTCACCAATTAAGTCTAAACCCCATTGAGAGAAGGGCCAAAAGTCCTTAACAACTTGTAAGGCATGACTAGGAACATGAAATAGGTTGGTGTGTTGTTGACATTTGATACAACATCTAACATAGTCAGTATAATCATGAGAGAATGTTGGTCAAAAATAGCCAAGGTGAAGGAAGCATTTGTAAATTGTGTGACTATTAAAATGACCACCACAAATCCCATCATGATCCTCCTTAATAGCAAAGGGAATCTCTTTACTAGTGATACATCGAAGGAGGAGACCATCATAACCCCATTTATAGATGAGTCCCCTTAGCATAGTGTAACATGTAGCACACTTTACGAATGCATGATGTGCATTCTGGGAGAGGTCAAGAGGAGTAATAGAGTAAGAGAGGTAATATATGAGTTGAGTATACCACAATTCATGCAGATCATTAGTTATATTCCACACAAAGGGGATGTTGGATTAAATGTAAGAAGGAAAAGTTAGGTGATGTATAGTGATTTTGATTTTGGGGAAGAGGAGGAAGATGGTATGTGTGAGGATAAAGAATCCATTGTGTCTACAAAATTGTTGGTTGAGTGAGGAATGGTCTGAAAAAGGTAATGGTCAAATTATTCTAATAAGGTATCTACATGATGTTTGTACCATTGTAGAGCCTCATTATTTCATAGATAAGAACCATTAACCTAGTTGATGACTAATTATGAGTCACTAAAAATGGTTATGGATTTGATTCCTAAGAAGATAACCATTTAAATCCCTAGAATTAAGGCTTCATATTTGGCCATGTTGTTGGTGTAGTCAAAGTCTATTATAAATGATAAAGGCATCAGCTCACCATTAAGAGGTATGAGGATAACCCCTACTCCCCCACCATTTTGAAATTTATACTCATCAAAGAACATCATCATTTGATAGGTGATATCATCGATAGAAAGTGCGAAAATAGACTCATCAGGGAATTCAAGATTTGAGGGTTGGTTCTTAAAGAGAGGAGTGGTAGCTAGTTGGTCAACAATGGTTTGCCCTTTTATGGACTTCTATTGGATGAATTCCAAATCAAATTTAGCTAGAACCATAAGCCATTGAGTGATGCATTGGTTGTGGTAAGGTTTAGAGTGCATGTATTTGAGAGGGTCAGTGTGGGTGATGACACAAGTTTTATGGTTGAGGAGGTAATGTCATAGTTTAGAAGCTATAAATACCAAAGTAAGGCATAACTTATCAGTAAGAGTGTAGTGAGTTTAATAGTCAATAAGCATTCAACTTATGTAATAGACTGCTTGCTCATGGTGGTGATCATCCCTATGTGCTATCATAGCTCTTAAAGAATGGTCAGTTGAAGAGGTATAAATATATAAGGGTCGGTCTTCTTTAGGTGTAATAAGGATGGGTAGAGAAAGGAGATACCATTTGAGTGCATCAAAGGCTTCCTAACAATTTTTATCCCAATGGAAAGGAATTTCCTTTTTGAAAAGATGGTGAAAAGGTTGACAATAATCTAATAGTTGAGAGATAAAGTGATGAATTGATTAGAGTTTACCTTGGAGGCTATAGAGTTGTTTGAGTGTGGTTGGTGGAGGTATTTTGAGGATTTCTCAAACTTTATCAAGGTTGACTTAAATACTTTGAAGAGAGATGATAAAGCCCAAGGGATTTTCGGAAAGAACACCAAAGACACACTTCTTTGGATTGTGTCAAACATTATAATGAAGAAGGTGAGTGAAAATGATTTTAAGGACCCCCAAGTGATCCTAACAAAGTTTAGATATCCTAAGTAGGTCATCAACATAATCCTCCACAATTTTGTGTAAGAGGTCATCGAAGATATAAGTCATGGCACGTTAATAGGTAGCACTAGCATTTTTTAGTCCAAAGGGCATAACCCGATAACAAAAAGTTCTCCATGGGGTGATAAAGGTTGTTTTGTATTGATACTTAGGGTCAAATAGGATTTGATTATATCCTGAGAATACATCTATTGTGGGTAGTCAATAGGTTTGATGAAGTTAATAGAGAGGAGGTGTTGGAGCTCATCCTTGACAAGGAGAGCAACACAAGGATGCATTTTGTGAAGCTTTTACTTAATTGGCTTAGCATCGTGATTAGTGAGAATGTTATGGGTTATGATTGAGGGGTCAATACCAGTCATGTATTTGTAGGACCAAGAAAAAACCTTACTATGGTAATAGAGAAAGCTAGTGTAGTTAGTTTGTTTGGAAGAATCTAGAGATTGGCATATTTTAATAATATGAGGGCCATCATGAGAAGGCAAGTTAATGTCGATGGTTGATTCATTTAACATAAATTGTGTCTTAAAAGTGAGTGATCATTTGATGTAGGAATAATTGGCACCCATATAGGTAAGAATGTCATCATCAGTTACACAAGAGATGGTGTTAATTATGGGATAATCCTCATTGATCATGTGGGGATGTATGAGATGAAAGAACCATGTTTCCTTACCCTGACAATGGGTAAGGGGGCCCAAGTGAATGACATTTATTGAAAAAAAATTTAGGAGGTATAGATAACTCCAATTCAATGGGTGATGGTGGAGAAGAGTTGGAAGGAGATATAAGTTCTTCAATTATGGGAATAGAATAAGTATTAATGGATTGAGTTGGGTCAACATAACCAATGTTATGACTTTGTTTAGAATTATCAATGGTTTGATGGGTAGGGTATTGAATGGACATCTGAGCACCTTGCTCATAATATCCTAGGCTAAAACTTTTCCAAGCACACCTATAGAGATAAGTATGTGCAAAGATAGGATTGCTTAAGAAGGAAAAGTCACAGTTAAAATTTTAGGGTGAAGAGGATGAATTACCCATGATAAGATATTGATCAATTCCTCCATATGTGAAGTTGGTTTTGAGATGGGGTGGACCATATGGGATGATCATACCAATACAAGGATCATAGTTGGCACTCATGTGAGGTTTTCCATACTCTTGAGGGGTATGGAACATGTCAAGAGTTAAAAAATGATATTCACCAAGTGATAATCTCTTGAAGGTTTCTTCCATGGGATCCTTGTCGGGAACCTGTGTAGTTGGTATAGGTGTATTTGGGGTAGCAAAACTTGTGGAGGATTCAAAAGTGGGTTCTAGAGGTGATGATGTGTTGAAAGGAATAAGAACATCATTTGGGCTATAGGTCATGTTACATGTCTTGAATGGATGTGGGTCGGTGGGAATGAAATGAACTTGACCATTGTGTTCAAACTTAACACAACAGTGCAATGTGGAAGGTACACATGCCATAGCATGTATCTATGGTCACCTGATAAGTATGTTGTATTGAAATTCACCATCTACAAAATAAAATAACTTGGGAAGGGTATGAGTAACCACATGGATGTTCAAGACCATGGTGCCAATAGTTGTAGTAGTAGTGCCATTAAAATAACATACCACTACATCTATTTGTGATAAACAATTGTCAGGGAGTGATAATTACTTACAAGCGTGGGTTGAAATGATGTTGATGATATCTCCCCCATTGATCACAACTCTCTTGACATGAGTTTGATCAATGTAGGTAGTGATAAAGAGGGCATAATCCTAATATTTAGGATGCTAAGAGGGGATCTCTGAATCAGTAAAGGAGATCATAGAAATGGTGTTGAGAGAATTGATGAAGGTTGTAAGGGGTTAAGGGTATTCAAGTTGAACTTCAACCACTTGTAAGGCACTAATGAGAGCCTATTGATGTTGGGATGAGTCTTGAATCAACTCATATAGAAACATCTTCACCGAGGATTGGTGAAGTTGCTTCACCATGGAGTTTTGGATAACTCCTGATGATGATTGTTGTGGGACACTCAAGATGTAAATATTGGGATTTGAAGAGGGGATGTATTTTATAAAGGGGTAAACCAAAGGAGTAGAGACATTTTCCTTTCCTTTGTCTTTTTGATTTTGTGATCGTGTAGTCACATTGATCATGTTAATATGAAATGAAGGTGAAGGAGGTGATAGAGAAGGTATAATAACATCTTTGGGTTTAATGTGAAAGGGGGTTTTGTGAGGCATTACGGATGATGAGAGTTGAATGTTATGAGTTTTAACTAATTTAACACCCAAGAGAGCATCAACATCTAAATGGTGATGAATGATTATTGTGAGAGCTTTGTAACTCTCAGTATCATGTCCCAGAGAATGATGATATACACAAACTTGTGAAGCATTGAACCAGAATGGTTTTGGTCTAAGAGGATCAAATGGTTTGATGGGGGAAAGATTTATTGTTGATGATTGAAATAACTGGCATAGACAAAATACTAGGGATCCTTGAAATGGGTTAACACTCATTGTCATAGGTAGAGTGGACACATTTTTGAGTTTGGTGGTGATGGGTGTAGTCTTCTGTGACACCCTTTTAGGTGGTGGTGAACCCACATGTTTCACTTCCACCTTTTTAAGTTTGGGTAAGAGGGTGATAAATGTTGAAGGTTTGTGAGGTGGAAATGGAAATAATGGAGGTAATTTCACTTTATGTTTTATATGGGTTGGTGAAACTCCCACCAAGGTAGAGGGATGTGGACCCAAAATGGATGGTAAGGTTGAAGGTGGAAGAAGGGTAGATCGGTGAGGTTTTGGGGTTTTACCTTTCTTTGGTTGAGTGAGAGAGGCACTCCCTTGTTTTTGAGGGGTTAAATCTAACTTCATATGTGGATGAACTAGATTAGAAATTGGTTATTTGCCTAAAGATCTTATATATTTTAATGTGGTAGATGCATGTGAGGTGGAGGGCTCTGAAGTAGAAGAGGAGGCTTCTGAAAGCTTAGGTGAAGCAACACACACCCTATCAAAAAACCTTAAGATAAATGGTTATGAGAGGGTTAGAAATTAAGGGAGATACTCTCTATTTTAGATAGGGCATTTTAAGGTGATCCCAAAATGCTGCTTGATCTAATTTCTTAGAATCAAGGAATTCAAGATTTTCCACTAAATGTGAAAATGGTTTATATGTCATTGGTGTGGGTTCAACTAGTTTGTCTTTGGATGATTGAGAGAGAGGAGATTTATTTGCCTCTGATATTTCTATCCAAAGATGGGAAAGAATCAAAACAGGGTCATCTTCTTTAGTAATAGATGAAGAAGTATGTTCCTCTATAGTAGGTGGAGAATGAGGAAATGAGGGTTCCTCAAGGGGATGAAGAAATGGTACGATTTTTCCTTAAACATGTGGATGAGGAAAAAACAAGGTAAGATCATCCATGCTTAAGAGGAATGGAAATATTGGTTGGTTTGGGAGTGGTTCAATAGTTTCTTCATCAAATGTTAAAGTGGAGAAATCTGACTCATCTATTTGTGAAAGGGGAGTGGATGAGTCACTTTCTTCTATGGGTTGAAGAGGAAGTAATAAAGGATTTCTCTCACTATTTATTTGAGGGGTAGGAGAAGCATGATATCCATTTTGTGAAAGTGTAGGTGAGGTAAGTGCAAAGGTAATTGGTGACTCCTCATGGGGTAATGGGAGTGGTAAAGGTTATTCTTCCTCACATGGAAGTAGAAGAAGAGAAACAGGTTCTTCTACTGAAAGAGGACATGGAGTCAAACAACTTCTACCATTTATGGGGTAGGAGTAGGTAAAATAGGCACCTCATGTTGTGGCAATGGTTGGGTTAAGGGAAAGATCACATTGACTATGTGAATCTTATGATCTGAATAAGTTTGAGGAGTAGTGTGGACTATGTTTTTGTTGGGCACGTGATTAGGGAATGGTTGTTTGAATATGTCCATATTATAGTTTGGGGGAGTGTTTGGATTATCTAAAATAAGATTTACCCTATCCAAAATATTTTGGATAATATTTTAAAGAGTTTTCCAATCATTGACATTGTGGCCTTTAGCGTGATGTTAGTTACAAAACTCATCCTCTTTGAACCATGTTGGAATGGGTCAAGAAGGATCAAATTGGATTGGAGGTTTAATGGTAGGAAGGTTAATAAATCCTTGGCTAAATAGATTTTATAAAATGGAGGTGCATGACTCCCCAATATGAGTATATTATCATTGCCCATACCATTGTTGAAAGAGATTTGATGGGTTGATTGGGTTTGATTGTGTTGTGGGTTGAGTCATGCTTGTAGAAGAATCAAATTTCAAAACCACAACATTTATAGACCCTTTAGATTTTTGATTTAGATGGGAATTTTTAGATGAATAAGGATCATTTACTTTAGAATTAGAATTTTAACTATGTAATTTGATCATATCCTCATCTATGGCCTGGATTTCAAGATTTCATGTCATTGTGAAAGCTTCATTAAATGTGTGAAAGGTTCGCACTTAGAGTGTGGATGAAATATGATTTACACATGCTCTAGAGGAGAGCTCAATGAGCTCAAGTTGAGGCAAGGAGAAGGAAAGTTGGTTTATGAGACTCTCCAATGAGCAATGAAATTGGTAATAACTTCATCATCAAATTGTCGAATAGAATAAAGGTCTATTATGGAAACCTTTTTGGAGATATTAATGGAGAAGTGATCAAGGAAAATTTGTACAAGTTAAGTGAAGGAGAATAGTGTACCAATCCAAAGCAGCTCCTAAAAGAGACATGGGTAATGTGTGAAGTAATAGTGCATCATCATGTCCTATCAAATAAAAAGCATGTCTGAATGCTCATAAGTGTTGTTGTGGGTCCTCTTTTCTTTGGAAAAGGGAAAATTTTAGGAGTTCTCATTGGATTGGGTATGGATGAATTAGTATAGAGGGGTGAATGGGTTCATTGTAGATCTGATCATAAGATAGAATATTCTTTGATCTAGATACAGATGTCTCAAGGTTGCTTATTTTATCCATGAGCATTTTGATGAGGTCAAAAGGAGGATTTGTTTGAGAAATACTTCCTAAATTGTAAGGAAGAGAATAATAAGTTGAAGGCATATATGACACTACATGTTGTAGTTGTGTTGACACAACATAAGGATATTGAGTCATAGGTTGAGGCATAGAAATAAATGGGGCTTGCCCAATTGAAGTAAGGGCAATGGTTTGATTTATGGTTATGGGTTGAGTGGAAGGCATATTTATACTTGGTGAGGGGTGAGTTGTGATTTAGGTGTTAATAAGTGAAAGAGTTGATGGGATGGGTACCAACAAGTTTTGAAATGGGGTTGAAATAGATTGCACCCCTTGTGTTTGTGAAGGTAAGCAAGTTATGACAGGGCGTAGGTTGGATTGAATGGCGAGTGATGCCAGACTTGGAACATCATGCAAAATTGGGTTATTGGTTGATGTGATGGTTTGGGTAACCATGGAAGGTCTAGCTGAAACTATATTTGATACCATCAATGATGTTGGCATTCCAAGGAGTGGGTCACCTGAAGAGGTTTGAGTTTAGCTTGCAGCAAGGTAATGTTGGAGGGTGGCTACACTATGATCAAGAAATCAAGTGAAATCTTGATCACATACAACTAAAATAGGAATTTGATTAGGGTTGGGAATTATTTCCATATCTTATTCCATTGTGGATTCATAAATAGAAGGGGAAGGTGGAAGCAGTGGATGGCTTACATAGTCAACAAGTGTCTTTTCTTGGCTTCATGTGAAAACCATGCAAAAGAATACACTAACAATTTGAATACACTTTGTTAAGGTCAAGTTGAAGGTAAATGAGGTTTAGATAAAGTTTAAAAGGCTGTGTGAAGTTGCTATTTAAGGTAGACTATAAATTTATACAGTCATTGACATTGGTCACTTATGATAAATGTCAGTTGGGGTAGCTATCAATGTCAGTTATATATAGTCGATGTTGATCACTATGGAAGTTTGGAAAATATAAAAAATGAGTTTATGGGATTTAGAGAGTGAAATCTAGGTGTTTGAAATGTCTTAGAGAATCTGTATGAGAGTGATAAACACTCAAGAAGTCTAATTTTCATAGATTATTTGAATTTTTTATTTGTCAAATTTGGTTTGATCTCATGAAATAAAAAATAAACATCTTCATAGACTTAAATATATAAAAAAAATGGAAAATAGCATGCAGCCATTAATATTAACTACTAGAGATTAATTTTAGTCATGTTGGCTTATGCCTTAAGTAGAGAATGAGAACAAGAATTGGCTATTGTAGGTACTAGAAAGTAGTCTAAGGATGGTTTTAGGTAAATTTTAGCTTTCAAAAAGTATCTATGTTAGACCAGCTACGTAGCCTATGCCAGGAGTTTGCTCTTCCCACTTCATGAGCCTGAAGCTGAGCCAAGTTGCTTAGCCAAAATATAGCATTTGCCTAGAGTTTATACTTTGTCAGAGAATAGAGTGGGCTCTTCCCTTGGTAATGATGCCCAAGTAGAATAACTAGGTAGGGTAAGGTGATCCACCAGGTGATTAAATCTTGATGGGTCTTGTCTCAGGTATGTTGAAGTGCTTATTTTATATTTGTGGTTTAGATGTGTAACATTTTTGACCTATGATTCATTCATAATGTTTTAATTAACTAGATGTGTTAATTATGCAATAGGTAGAGAATGAAATGTAGTATGTTTTAAATCCAAATTGAAATTGTGTTAATTTAGATGAAAACAAAGAGGAATAGGAAAAGAGGATGAATTTCACTATCCTCTTTGTGCATGAAGAAGAAAAGAATTCATTTTAGCTTGAAAAATATATTGAGTTTATTTTGTGAAGCAAAAATAATTACAAAGAGAGAGAAGAGTTCAATTTATTGCTTCTAAAACAAGAAAATTAAGACAATTACATTTTCTTTATTTTTTCCTTTTTTCTAAGCAATAAGAGGAGAGAGAAAGTGTAAAAAATGACAAATTCACTATTGTGCACTTAAATGAACACTTAAAAAGTATACATTAAACTCAAGAAAAACTCCATGGGTCCCACCGGGCATGCAAAAATGTTTTAATTATTTTTTATTAAATTTAAGAAGTGAGAAATAAAGAAAGAAAGGTTGGGGACTAGTGATTATATGTACCCAGATTGGTGTGCACCATATCCAGATGAAATTAGGAACTCCTCTTTACCTAGGGAGGACCACTTGAAAGTAATAATACACTACCATAAAATATTTGTTAGTAAGTTGGTGAGTGGGCTACCAAGCAACTTGCTTGTTTCAGGAAGTGACAAACTTCCTGGGGGATGACAATCCACTGTTTAATACAAAGAGTAAAAAATGAAATGACAAAGTAAATTAGAGAGAGAGAGAGAGAGAGAGAGAGAGAGAGAGTTGCATGTACCTTTTTTGTAACCTATGTGTAGCAATCAGTATCATAGAGCAAGAAAAATATAATTTTGGTTTGTTAGAGGGTTGTTTAGGCTAGTTCAAGGTGATTTGGGTAAAAGGGTAGTCACCAACATCGATAGGGTAACTAATGTCGGTAGTGGCAATGTGACTGACATCGGTAGGATAATCGATGTCGATAGGGGTAATGGAGTCATAAATTCATAGAAGGCTTTCCTGAGTGTAGGGAAGGATATTTGATAGGTTAATGGGGTTGGAAAAGAGTCGTATGAGGGGTTAAAGAGATAATAAGAAGTCTGAGTGAGGAATTTGGTTTGGTTAAGGCATAGGTATGTAGATGGAGTTTTATAACTCCTCCTTAGGGATGGATGAGACTTATGTAAATGCTAATAAGAAAAAAATAGAATTCATGAAATATAGGGATGTTTAAATGATATAAGTACCTGAATAAATACTCTTGATAAAGATTTGTTAAGGTGACTGACTGAATGGAGACGAGTGTGTGCCACATGTTCATCGTAGTTCAATATCTTTGTGCAATGGATCAATTTTGGTTTAGGATTTGACTAGTACAGAGAAGCTATGAGCTTGGTTATAGTGGATAATTGCCAAAAGCTTGTTAAGAGTACTTTAAATCTCTTGAGTGAGTTTCTACTTGAGAAATATAATTTTTATGATGGGTCCAAAATGGGTTTAGAATGTTTCTTACATAACCAATGTCAGTGATCCTGCTAATGTCTGTTAGGTTGACCGATGTCAGTCGAGGGTTGACTGATGTCGGTGGCATAAAAAAGGTTAAAAGGGATATTTTGGCTCCTTTCTTCCATTTCTCCATGCCAAGTGTGACACCCATTAAAAAATGGTCAATATGTGAGGTTGGGTATAAGGTAATTGGTTTATAGGGTAAGAATTAGTTATTTCTAGGAGACCAAGTCTAGTGGTGACTCACAAGGGGAGAATTGGTCTTAGGGCAAGATGGCTAGGCAAGGTGGCATAAGGAATATTCAATTAATATTAATTAATTAATTAAATATGTTGGGTAAAGTCATGGGTTAGGAAGACTTTTTACAAAGGGGGTCTAAGGGGGGTTTCGACACAACACATTATACACTTGTGTAACGTAATTTTGGTGTCTACAATTTGATCTTCTTATTTTTCCATTTTTCATGTTGTAACAATCTTAAGGATGAATAAGTATCATGCCCCTTATGAATAGGTGCCAATTATATAGAGTTATATGCATATATATTCTCAATTATGAACTTATATGCAACTAGTGAGTTTGTTATTGTAACTATTTTGCACATTCCCATGCATATGCATTAAAGTGTGTATAATTATGTGACTTGAATATTATTAAAGTGTTTTCATGTTGTATACTTTCTTTTTGGATTAATTTTAAACATTGAAAACTTTTTAATTTTTATATAAAATCTAATTCTATAATATTTGAATTACTGGATTCTTCTTTTGATTTGATTTTTAGGTACACTTTTATGCTGTGTCTCAAATATTACTATGTATTTTATTGAATTTGTCATAAATTTTATAAGTGAATATTTTAAACAATTATAAATCCTATATAGCGTGTTGAGATATATTTTATATTAGGCTCTATGGATGCCCCCCTTTTGATGCGATGCATGAGGGATCAAATGTGTCATATTGAAAGAATAGGGAATGTGTTTTATAACATATTTTGCTTAAATATCAATTGAATTTGTTATTTTTATCAATAATTTCAATCATTACATGATGGTAATTTATTTTATTTGAGAAATTAGTGAAGTGTAGAGAAATATGTAGGTGATAATGTGTATAAGCAAGTAAGTGTTAAATTTAGCATTTTTGAAAAAGGTTGATTAACATGTTAAAAATAGTATCATTTAGAATAACACATTGCATACATTTCAATGAAACCCATGAGGAATGGTTTTTATATGTTTTTTTGAAGATATTGTGTGTAAAATTTTGAAGGATTTAATTAGATTTGTTTTGAATTTTCTAATAAGAAAATTTTGACTCATATAAATAGATTGGTTGAAAAATAAATTGTATTTCATTTACACATTGAAAATTTATGATTTTTGAGCTCTGAGAGAGACACCATGCCATAAAGGATATTATTAGGATCAAACCAATTTGATTAGGTCATAAATAGTTTAAAATTAGAGCATGTGTCTCTCCTTGTAAGTCCAAAAACTCAAATTTTGACCTATGTAAATTTTGAAAAATTATGTTTTTGTGTATTTTAAATGATATTTTAAAGTTAAGTATTTGTGTCCTCTTTGGGATAGTTATTTATAATTTCCATTGGGGCTATCATGTGATAGGGTGGAAATGTCTATGACCTTATATGCCTCACTACTGACTCATCTATAGACCTATCTAGGTAGCACTAGACTTGTCAACAGACCTATCCTAAGGATCATGGTGTTGACTATAAAAAATTTACCATTTTTGAGATTTTATGTTTTGAATTAAGTTGATTATTTTATTTATATGAGATTGGAAATGTTACTTTTTTTAAATTTACATGAAAAGTAAACTAAAGTGTAATCTAGTGCTCACCAATCCTTGTGGCACAAAGTGGGGGTAATAAACATAAAAAAATAACATGCATAGAAGATTTATACTCAATTAAATGTATATAAAATCCTAATGCATGGAAGAGAAGTAAAAATTCAAATTTATCTACTCTAAAAAAAGAGGAATAATTTTAGGAATACTTACCTTTGAAGATACCTATCAAGCCTCAATCTCTCCTTTGGCCAAAGTGATTTGCAAGAGATTATTATGGCATGTAAGGATCACAAAGATAATTCAACCATTAGCTACATAAATTATCTATGTATCCATAATAATTCTCCACAAGACAAGATTTTTATCTCCAAATAAAGTATCAAAACCCTAAGCAATGCTCCTCAAGTAGAATGGTGGATAAGTAGATGTGCAATACAATATTCTTCTTCTTCTCTTCCTAATAAATGGTAGAAATGGATGTGTATATATAGATATATCTAACCCTACACCTTTATAAAAGTTTAGCTAATAGAGTCATCTCAATTAAAATTTATATCATAAATTGATAAAAATAATTTAGGTTCTAGTCTAGGTTAGCCACGGCCAACCTATAACTGTAACATGGCAATATCAATTAGAATATAGGGTCAGTCTAGACTGACATTATTTGGTAAATGTTAATAAGGGTTTTAGGCTTACTTAGGGGCTAAGTAAGGTGGTGAATTACTTGGAGGAGTGTGTAAGGGAAGAGACAAAACTTAGGAAAGTGTATAGGAGATTGTTATGTAGATATAAAGTGGTGGTATATGGGATAACAATCCTACAAAGCACCAATGGTCTACCTACCTCTTTCCTAGTGTACCCTTTAAGGCATGAACTTAGAGAGACTAAGAATCGATGGGTTCTTATAAGATATAAAGCATCAATAGTTGATAATGTTTGAAAATATTATATGTATACATATGCCCCACTTTAAGTTTGTCACATGTCACGTAGTTGTAACATGGGATGGTGCTTTGGGAAAAGAACATAGAAATACACAATACTAAGGCTAAATAAATTTTAGTAAGAAGTGAATAATATAAATGAAAGGATGAAATTTAAAAATACATACCTTTACTTACCTTAGTGTTATAGATAAGTAATGAAGTGAAATAAATGTGAGGGTGTCCAATGTAGGGAAGATTAGGTGAACCCGTAGAAATTAGCAATTTTTTTTTTTTTGAAAAATATACATGTAATATGTTGAAAGATTCTCTAAAATGTAAGGATTCCATAACATCTTGTGATTTAAAAAGAGAGATATTAGAAAGAAAGATATGATTGAAAAATGGAATATGAAGGTAAATATTTAACAGATAAAAAAATTTGAATAGTAAATATAAATAGGGTGAAAATCAATTCATTTATTATTTTACTATTCTAAGAAAATATTGCTTTGAGAGACCCAATGTGAGCCTCTAGAATAACCATGGTGAGGAGATGACAACTATGACATAGAGGATACATAACAAGCATAGTGGGTGTAACATAGGTAATAAAGCATTAAATTTGATTTTTTGATAATTTTTAATTGAAATTAAGTTAAATATGGAAAATTGAATGGTAGGAAAAATATAGATACCAAAATTGACCCTAATAATTTTTTAGATAAATGTTGGTATTCTAGATTTGCACCCTAGCTAAGAAGGGGATTGTTCAGGTCCTCTACTTAAATCTAGTCCAACATGAGATTGATCCTAGGTTGTGGGTATCCTAATAATGGATCAGACCTATGGAGAAGGTTGTCTTCCTTTTGGATCTATCACCTATACTAAACCTAAACCAGCACTTGTTTGGAAAAGAGATAGAGGTTTTAACAATAACTTATGAAAGCATGTAAAAATAGGTGATGCACCAATGATTCGATCACTCAAAATCATACAAGACACTCTATAGGATGTATTCAAGACTGTAGAAAATCACTCACATCATTATTTCACAAAAAGGCAAGAACCAACTATTAATCTATTATGGGAGGGTAGTTACCCACTTCCAAAACTAACCAACATACCATATATTACACGTAGAATTAATTATGAGGATTTTCAAAGTAGATAATGAAGGTGAGAAAATTTAGATAGGGGCAAGGAAAGCATACATTCACTTAATCAATTAATGAAATCATAAGACACACTTCAATTCAGATACAAAAGGAGGAATTCAATCTATATTATATCAAATAGGTGTTGTAATACAAATATCAATAGATTTTTGTCATACCAAAAGAGAGGGATACATTTTAAGACTTGGAAGCCTATATTTATAGGAGAGGGAGGGAGAGAGAGAGAGAGAGAGAGAGAGAGAGAGAGAGAGAGAGAGAGAGAGAGAGAGAGAGAGAGAGAGAGAGAGAGAGAGAGAGAGAGAGAGAGAGTTGTGCATTGAAAGAGGCACAACCACTTTCAATGGATCAACACCAATTCAAGAATGTTGACTCATAACCTTATCAATAAGGAATAAAATATGTATAAGAATTGAATGATTATTATCCTTATCTATCCACCTAATATCCTTCTTGGAACTCCATGTCATTATCTATCTGATTTACTAATGAGGATCATGTCTTGGAATTGATAGAGTAGTGCCACATTTGCTTTGGGTGATCTTCAGTACCTATTTATAAAAAATGTGACCCTAATGATAGGTGAAACACCCCTCTATGATCATGTTTATGTTTGTATTTTCTCCAATGTCTAACACATGTCCTTTATAGGTGAAAACCAATCTAATTATTGGTTTTTTACATAGTCACAATGTCTATAGAAACCTACAAATTTCTTAACTTTGCTTTATAATCACTGGTCCATCTTCGATCTCTATATTAGGCCATAAGAGACTTGTTCTACATCTAAAACCTGACTGCATGGCTATATCCTCTCCTTGGTGTTTGATCAAACTCTAATGGTAGAATTATGGCCCTATAAGTCCTTATTTGCCTTGGTAAAAAATTATTCCTTTGGTTTGACCTTGTCTTTCAAATATTGCCTAGGATAATCAAAATGCTTCAATTTATCTTTGTTCCCATTAGCTTTCATAGATCCATACTATTATATCTTGACCCTTTTGACCTCTTGTGCACCATAGGATCAATCTACACAAATTAACATAGGTCTTCAATCTCCTCTCATGAAGATCTTATAACATGTTGACTTGCTCATGCACCATTAGATTATAATGTACAAAGTAGTACTAATCATTGATTTACCTAGACCTACTTTCTTGGTAGTCTCTACATGATATGAATGAATATAGTTCATTAATGTAGGCTCAGACCCACCTTTGTTCAGTGAATATGCACCATCATATTTTTGTCTAATTGATTTGTACCATTGGATCTTACACAACTTGTAGCTCTTTAAAGGGATTTAACCTAAGGACCATTTGACTAGTTTGACCCCTAGTGAAAACCATTAGATCTTAATTTTTAGAATGTGATCTCATATAAACCATTAGATATTGATGAAATTTAAACCTTCTAATTGATTTTGAATCCAAATGGTCATTTGTTGGACCATTAGATCACACTTTAAGCCTGATTAAAGTGTTTCAAAATATTTACAAAAGCTATATGATCTCCACCTGAAGTCTATCTTCTTGTTGAACGTGTTATTGACACTTTTCATTCATGTATTTTAATTTAATATTTGATAAATTTTTTGACCTCTAGCCACTGTTGATCTGAATCTATGATTAAATGCATGTCATCGATCTTTGACCCATTTGAATACAAATGGATATTTATCATGGCTTGAACTTTGACATCTACATGCCTGTATTTGATATCTATGTGAATATATTTAATGTCCACATTGCCATCACTGTATATTTGAAAATCAATTGTCTTCTTCTATGCCTAAAATTGACACTCGTGCAAATGTCTTGGACTTTTGAGTTCAAATAGATATTTAACATGGCTTGATTTTGACACTTGCGTACCTATCATCACCTTGATGGATCAATTTCCCTAAAACAATCAATTCTATGATATCTTTTACATCATTTTTTTGTCACAGACAATTTCCCTGGGCTATTTCCTTTGATTTTTTTACTTGATAATTTGTCTAATGGAAATGACTTTGGGATTTTAACTTTCGGGCAATTTCTTTGGACTTTTTGTTTCAAACCACTTTCTCTAAAGGAGTCTTGTCTTTAGGGCTTTTATTGTGGGATTTTTTCTTTGGAACATATTTTGTGAACAAAATGCCTAAAATAATTTAGGTCTTCAAGAAAATTATCTTAGACCAATTTAGTATTTGATACAATAATTTTCTTGAAGACCTAAATTATTCTCAAAGGAAAAGTTTGACTATGTTTTAGAGGGTCAATGCAGTATAACAATATTGTGATATGGCCCAATTAGTATTAAATAGGTCAATTATGTAGAAAAATTAGAAAAATTAGAAAATTAGATTATACAAGTAGATGAATTAGTTAATTTTTAATTTATTTAAGAATATTTATTATTATTATTATGACATAAAGATGTAATATATCCTATAATGTTTGATATTTTGTAGAGACATCAAAGATTTTGGTGCCTAGTGGATGTGTTTTGGCTACTAGATCTATTAGAGTAGTTGGTAGATGTGGATATGGATCAGCTAATCACCTTGGGATTTTAAAGTATTATGGAGATGAGATGGATCCATTAAGTGTTGATCTCATTTTCATGTTCTTAGGATCATGGGAATGGTTGATCAACACTTTCCAATAGGAGGTGGAGGGGATAACATAGAGGTGGCAATCACCTTGTAGGATGTCCATGCATTTCTTAGACTTCTTATAGATGAGATGTTACTGATTTGTGATACACTAGAGTCAAAGGATGAGAGAAGAGCCTTAACTTAGTAGGATATAAGCTAGGATAAGATATATCTTGATTTATGTGTGATTTTTTTTAATGTTTATCTAGAAGCCAGAAGGCCATGATAGGGATTGTGATAACATGAGTGCTTTATCACAAGTTAGATGGTAAGGTATCATTGTATGTGATAGACTTATTGCATTAAATGTTGGATTAATGAGGGTTATATGATCTTGGTTCTATCATCTAGGTCTAGCTCATGCATGATATGTATGGGATGATGTCATGGGGATAGAAGATGATGGGACCTATTATTTTATTAAGCACATGGATATATGAGAGAATCCCTATGCTTAGTTAGTTGGGTTCCCACATGAAGTTGATGATAAGATACCTTAGGTCATTTTATAGAGCTGGGACCATTTAGCATGGTCCATGCCCCATTTTTTATCAATGCATACTACCACATGATGGAGATAGTGTGGTAACGAGGCTCTCACAAAACTACCATATGGCCGAGTTAGTCTACCATTACTATAAGTTTAGCACATGTTTAGATCATGGGTCACCATACTTCATGGGTGGAGCCTTATATAGTGGCTCATATACCTAAATAGTTGGGACATCCTCATCCAATAGCCCCTCTAGTAGTTCCTTATTTTTGGTCATGTCATGATAGAGAGCCAAGAGGGAGAGGAGGTGAAGGGATGCCTATTGAGATACTAGTGATCAAGCCTTGATGAGTAAGATAATGGGATGTTTGGGAATGAAATAAGAAAGTAGTTGATCCTAGAGGAGATGACATCATATATGTGGATGCATGGGATCACAGAGCATAATAGGGACCATAGAAGAGGTGGTAATAGTCACCATGAGGTCACTAGAGATGGAGACACCATTGATGCAAGGAGATATAGGTGTTATGTAGGTGGATCCTATAGTAGTTCTAGGACATAATTGGTCTATAGATAAACCAATGAGGAGAGGATAATATAGGGATTAGTAGCTCCTATATTTTCATTGGTATGGAGGTAGTTAATGAAGGAGGTGCTCATTGGGTGAACATATGATGAGACAATGGTTAACAATACTGGCACTAGTGAGAAATGTTTTAATTTGATTTAAGTATTCAATTTAGAACACTAGTTACATAATTGATTATGATAGATAGATTATTTAATGTGTGTGTGTGTGGGTGGGCATAATCTAATGTATATTTAGTTTCTAGTTTTGTAGATCATGTGGCAAAGGAGGTCAGATGGGGAGCCTTGGTTATAGTTGCACATAATGACATTTTGGATAGGGTGATGTCACTATATGATCCTACCACTTTGATTGATCCAAAATCATAATGAAGAATAATGTAAAATAAAAACATGTTATCTTTAAAAACACTAATAAATTTGACCACAAATATTATCCATGACATTTGAAACATCTCTATGAAGTTAGATCCTAATGGTAGCCAAAGTTTCATTAATACTCATTGAAATCTATGCAAAAAATTCCTTTTGAATCTCCTCAACTAAAAATGTAGGTGTAGCTGAAGGATCATGCTCATGAGGGATCTCATGCATAGGATACTCAAGGAGAGGAATATATGTTTGAATTGGAATAGTATCTATAGGATGAGAAGGAGGTTCTATTAGTAGATAAGGAAGAAATGTTTTGCATGGGCGACATGTGGAAGGGGGAACAGTTGGTGTGGATATTGACTGTGGGTGATCAGGAAGGTGTTGTTAGAGACTAAAGAAATGATTAGTATGATGTATAGTACACCAATTTCAAAAATAGTATACCTCCCCATATTTAGGGATGTAATCTAGTAATATCTTAAGAGGAGGTAGATCCTTATCTTTGGGTTGAACAATGATGGGATGTAATGTGTTAATATACTATGTAAGTTTTTGGCAATGAATGGAAGAATGGTTATCTATCCAATGGAAGTAATATATGTTTGATAGTAGGCTTTGGGGGCATACTAACTGAAGAGGTATAAGGAGAAGCTAGGGGTGACTGATATAACTAGAAATCTTTGGTCTAATGACCAAAAAAATTATGTATATCACAATAAGGATGATCAGCCCATTGGGTGGGCATAGGATAAATTTTTGAAAAAGGAAGAAGGCCATCACCAAGGGAAGGTAGGGCTGAATAGAAACCAAACTAAGCTTATCATAAAGTATAGTAGGATTATAAAATATATAAGGCTTAGCTAAAGGTGAGGTTGGTTACACATAAGGCTTAATAATAGTAACAAACATATTTGGGAGAAGTAAGCTATAAAGATCCTAGTATTTATCAAGGTGGCAAGGACATGTGATGGAATGTTCCATGAGCATGATCTTGAGTGGATCTATTGTAATTGAAAGTGTACCATGTGAAAATTCCATCTATACCCCATGAAAAACATGAAGAAGGCTAGTATTAGGTACTATAAAGGAAAAAGTGAATGAAAATACTAAAATAAAGAAGTGTGATATCAATGAATTTAACATTTCTAACTTGGATGAGTTCGAATAAAAATGAGTCATATAAAGCATAGCCATCATCATAATTGGGTGTATGCAAGTTGATGGTACATTTAGGAATGGATTTATTTTTAAAAGATACATGATGGATAGAATGTATAATATTGGTTAAGACAATAAGGATATCATTGATAGGTGGTTAATGGGATCAAGGTTGCAAATAGGGAGGAATTTGGGTGATGATATGAGGGGATAGATCAGAGATGTTGAGATTGAGGCTAATATCATCTAGTTCATCATCATAAATATCTAGCAGGTTAAGTGGAGTTTTTTAGATTAATTTAAGGCGGACATTATAACCTCAATTGGAATTGATGGGATAATTAAAGGGTTGAGATTTTCTAAATGGGATACTATGCAAATTTTCATGGGTAAGAATTTTTAAGACACCATGTTCTTGAAATTGTTTAAAATTCCAAGGGTTAGTATCTAATTGAATCTTGTAAATAGGTCCATTATGGGGGAATTTGACACATTATCACGTGGATGAGGTGATTGTTCTCATACAATGAGTCCAAGGTGGACCAAGAAGGAAGTTATAAGAGAGGGTAAAGTTAAATATCATAACTTTCTTGTGGATGATTATAGGAGGGATGGTAATGGGAAGTTGAACACAACCTAAAGGAGGCATTTTCCTTATATCATATCCTTGACATATGATACATGTATATTTGAGGTTGCATTTAGAATATCCAAGTTTATTGATGAAATCAAGGGAAGCAATGAAAGTACCTAAAACTTCTTCAATTAAGGAAAGCTTAAATTGGATATCACTAATTTGGATCCTAATGAATAGAGGATGATCATATGAATGAATTAGAATATCATGGGGAATTATGAAAGTGATAGGAAACTTCAGAAAAAGAGAAGTGTCCACCATTTCATCAACATGTATGGACATATTTTGAATTTTTTTAAGGATATTATCTTTAGATATAGACAAGGTATATTTATGTCCTTTCATAGGAGGATGAGGGATGTTCATTTAAAATAATAATTGTATTAGATAGTTTTGATGATAGGGAGACGTTATCATTAATTTGAGGAATGTTATTTGAGATGGGAGATGCAAAATTTCTGAAATGGGACCCATTCATCATAACCCATGGGAGGATTGATATATATAGGCACATAATGTTGCAATAGATCCTATTAAGGAGAGTTGGAATTGTAATTGAACTTGTGTTGTTAGGGTGTATTTGGCTTGGGTTGATTACAAGTAGATTGATTAACTTGAGGTGGTGTGATGATTGGTTGAGGTATTTATTGTGGTTGGGTTGGATAGATACTATTGGATGTTTAGGGAACATTATCTAGTTGTGTAGATGTTTGGGGAAGAGTAGAGATGATATGAGAGGTATAGTCAAGTTAAGTTGTTAAAAGTGGTTCTTGGAAGGTTATGAGAGGTATGAGATGGGATGGGGAAGTGTCCTGAATGATATGGAATGATTGAGAGATGTGATACATGGGTTTTGGATTGGATTAAATAAAATAAACTACTCTTTTCATGTTAGTCATATTAAGCACATTTTCCTTATTAGTAGTGAGGTCTATAAGACTTTAAACATTGTTTGAAGAAAGAGTAGGTTTTTTTAATGTTATCTTGGTGGTTAGGAAGAAGATCTTTATATATATATATCAAAATGAGCCATATCTTTATTTAAGGCTTGGTTTTGTTTTGAATTTTATGGGATTTAAATTCTCTATCATATGCTTATTTATTATTGTGAATAAGTGTTTCATGATCAAAGTTTGGGAAAATAAAAAAATCCAACTATTGCATAATTGTCTACAAGTCTCATGAGAGGTGATCCAACTTGCATGAAATTAAAAAAACGTATTAGGATCATACCATGACTTCATTAGATGAGTGGATTCAAGATATTGTGGTAGAAGTCCTAGAAAACACTTTTGAAGCTTAGCTAAGGATAATGTTTCTTAGACATTAGTGTTTTTTGTTTTAAAAAATGTAGGAGTGTTACTTGGAGGGGGAGAATAATCCATAGTGTTATTTTGAGTACTTACTTGAATGTTGTGAATAATATCATAAGTGTTAGTGATGCCATCATTGGTTGCATAATAGTTTTTATTTTAAATGAACATATGAGTGCATGTTCTAGGTTAGGATGGATCTGATTGATGCACGAGGAAGTCTTGTTTCTTAGCTTGGTCAAGGGATTCTTCTAAAGTTCTTGGAGAGAGAGTCCTAACCCAATATTTTAATTTGGGGTCGATAACATTAATGAATAGGTGAAATAGGTTTTCATCCACCATATTATGCTCACATTTGTTAGATAATTTCTTCCATAATTTGATGAAGGCTTATGCCATTTCATTATCAAGTTATTTAAAAATTTATAAAGTGAGCTAATTTATTCTCAAGAAGATCACTAGTTTGAAATTCTTGGACTAGTGAGTTAACCAAGTCTTCAATTCTAGTGATATAATGGGATTTTAATTGATTATACCAATCTAAATCATCTCCTGAGAGTGTTTTAGCTAATAGTTTGGTAGTGAGAGAGGTATTAATTTTGACCCAATCTTTATAAAGGTTACCAAATATCTTTAAGTTCAATGTGGGATCATTGGACCCATTATAGGTGATGGTGGATGTGATAACTCCTATGTAAATATTAACAATTTGATGTATAAGAGGTTCATATTATATATGTTTTATTATTTTATTAATGAGGGGTGGTTGAGGGATAAGGTTAACATGGTAATTCGTAAGGGGGATGGGGGAATTTAAATTTTACACTCCCCATAAAACCTATTGAGGTTATGTTTGAAGGTTAATGAGATATTTTTGAATTTGCATCATTTGATTTGAAATATTGGTTTGAAAAATATGAACTTGATTGAGTGTTTGTGATAAAAATTGGTTAGTTTAGATAATATTTTAACTAGTGTGCATAGCATGTGATGCATTAGTATTAGTATTTTCACTATGAGTATTATCATGCACCACTAGTGGCATGAGAATTATTGGTATAAAAATAAGCACTAGTATCATGGTTAACATTGGTAACAAAAGATGCACTAGAAGTATGGTTAAGGGGAAAGATATTTTGAAGAGGCCCACTAGAAGTTGAACCTAGCATGTTAGTAGATATACTTGGTATGGAGGTTTAATAAGTCATAAAAGAAGATGCCATGGTGTGTGAAGGAGACATAATAGAAAGAAAAGGTTGAGATGTAAAGAAAGTGGTTCCCGCAAATCCATGAGAGAAGGTAGGGTACAGTGAATGAGGTTCTTATACTTGAGGACCTATCATAAGAATATAAATGGTTGAAGGGTATTTTCCTCTATGTTGAGGAAATTCATTGATGAAGAAGAGAATTTTAGTTGTGTACTCTAAATCATGTTCATCTTATAAGGATAACAAAGGATTACAATCCAAGGATGAATGGGGTGGAATCCCATGATTGGTAGTATGAGTGGTAACATGGACATTGCTTTCATCCAAGGTGGGTACTACAAGCTGTGTCTTAGGAAACCTAATAAGATTAGTAAAACTCATCATGTTTGTCTAATTTAACTCTATATTATCCTCAAACTATAAATTAATGATGAAGTATAGAGGCTAAAAAGTTGATGGAAATAAATATCAGTTAATAAGATATTGAATCAAACCAATCAACAATGTTCTGTAAAAAATAAATGGAATAGGGAACAAAGGACATAGTCAAAAAAGTCAAATGTGTACTACAAGATAGGAAAAAAATAAGAAATAAAGGATACATAATCAGATAGGTCAACTACGTACTATAATACATGAAACAAAATATGATAAAAAGGATACATAGATGTACAGGTTAACTATGTATTATAGAGGAAAAAACTAAACAAATTGAACAAGATATATAATCAGACATGGTGACTATGTTTTTAACATAAGCAAGACCAATTGTTAGTAAGAGAATTTGTCGACAAGAATGATAGTGTTTTAAAAATAGGGAAAATTTTACAAGATAATAGTTAAGTAAATAAAGTGAAACACATAAGAAATGAGATCAATGTGATTGATCTATTTAGAGAACACATCATAAACCTTGCACTAACACTAGCTAATGCAAGTTTTGTAATATAAAATACAATGATGAAATAGAAAGAAAAAAAATTGATTGAAAATGATAACTAATTGGTCATTCTTAAATGTTTTTAAGTTATAATAAAATTCAAAATTAATGTGATGGGGAGTTGGCTATAAGAAGGAACTAGAAAACAATCTATAGATTGTTTCAGGTAGTTTGAGTTGAAAGGGATTTATATTGGTGATGGTACTATCTTGGTATTGGGACCTACCCCTTCACTTCACAATATTTTAGTGATAATGGTATCAGGTTATTTTCCAATATATACCATCAACCATGTGTCTATACATGGTCATAAATCAAGTCAGCTTCCCCCTTAGTGATGGAATCCAAGTAGGTAGACCTTGGGAAGAAAAATGTTTAATGTTTGTTTAGTGTAAATTTATTTAGAAATGTGTGTAAAAGGGAAAATTAGTGTGAATAAATAGGTAAATTTAAAATTCACCTAATTATTCTATGTTTTTCACTCTAAAAATGCATGAAAATGAAATGAAAAGTGAATTAATTATCAGGAAAATAGGTTAATTCCTTTGATTGTGAAGAGTACAGAGTTGGTTTAGGAGACACTATATGTAAATAATATATAATAATGTTGATAGGATTGCTAATATTATATAGAAGTAAGATATGAAAGAACATAGTTGAATATGTTGATTCTGTCTTCTAGAGATAATACATGCTACAAAACTATGTTAAGCTAATCGACCTAGTTTGTTGTAGGGTTTAAATTTTATAGACTACCAGCTTGTGAAAAATAACATTGTAAATGAAAAACATAAATCATAGAGAAGGTAAGAATGAACCTTAATGGTTTTAAATATTTTTAATTTGAAAATTTTATGTAATGTTACTCAAGTGCTGATTTAAATATTCATAGAATAGGGTCAACTAGGTCGATGGAGTCTACAAAACCTATATGCTAAAAAATAATCTGCAAATAGAGTTGATTGGCTTGACTATGTTTGTAAACTTATATGATGAAAAATATAACTAGGAATATATTTGAATGGATCGACTATGTATTCAATTATATAGTTAAATAAGAAGATTGTGTTAAGCTGATTAATCCAGTCACCTGTATTTGGAGAAGACCTACACAAACAAAACAGTCATTTTGGAGTGACTATGTGTTAAACCTATGCACAAACTATTAGAACTATATTTATAGATTTGATACAATATTTCATATATATATCTATATATATAATTTTATGATAAAATAAATGCTTGAAACAAAACCTACAAGGGTTGAATTCACATTGAGCTCACTACAATGTATACAAAGTAAATTGTATCTAACCTATTAATCATTCCTACCTTAGAAAAGATAAATCCTACTTAAACTTCTATTTATTGATACATTTAGACATTCAAGGTCATGACCAAAATAAATCTACTATACCTAACCAAGGGATTGCTTACCATAATAATGTCACTAGAGAGGGTTCCAAAGCCTTTAGTCAAGCAACACCATGCAATAACCCTAGTTAGGTCCTATGTTTTCATATTGATTAAGTATATGGAAAGTAAATTAAAATATAATCTAGTGCTCACCAAAATTTATGGCAAAAAATTGGGGTAATAAACATAAAAATTAAACATACATATAATATATATACTCAAGTCAATGTATAGGAAATCCCAATAGATGGGAGAGAAGTACAAATGCAAATCTATCTACTTTAACAAAGAAGGAGAAAAGTTAGGAATAATTACCTTTGAAGACAAACCTACTAAACCTCAATCTCTCCTTTGGCCAATTTGATTTACAAGAGGTTGTTATGGTATGTAAGGATAACAAAGGTAAGTCATCCCTAAGCTATACAAGTTGATCCAAAAGACTTCTTTGCAAGAAAAGATCCATATCTCTAAAAAAAGTATTGAAACCCTAAGCAATGTTCCTCAAGTAGAATGGTGGATAAGAAAATACATAATATAATATTCTCATTATTCTCTTCCTAATAAATGGTAGAAATGGATGTGTATATATAGTTAGATCTAACCTTAAACCTTTCTAAAAGTTTAGCCGACAGGGTCAACCTAATTTAACCTTATATTATTAATTGATAAAAGTAAGTTAGGTCCCAGTCTAATTCATCCAAGGCTAGACTAAAACTATAACTTACAAATATAAATTAGAATATAGAGTTGGCCTAGGATAACATTGTTTGGTAAATGTCAAAAGGGGTTTTATGCTTAGTTAGGGGATAAGTAAGGCACTGAATTGCTTGAAGGAGTGTGTAAGCGAGGATTCAATGATTAAGGAAGTGTATAGGAGATGGTTATGTAGATATCAATTAGTGGTATATGGGACACCAATCTTATAAAGAACCAATGATTTACCCACCCCTTTTTTATTTCACCCTTTAAGGCATTCACTTAGAGATATTGAGACTTGAAGGGTTCCTACAAGATAAAATACATCATTAATTATTAATGTTCAAAAATATTATGTGTATACAGTATGTAGGATCTAGATTTTTCCAAAGATGAGAGAGTGAAATTAGATGCATCTAGCCTTTATCATGTTGTGAGGTTGGCCTTGATGCCATATGATATGCACATAATGACCTCCTTAGTTGAGTGATAGGATTTAGACACATATACCCTTTGGCTTCTGATAGGGGAGATTACTATCACTTTGGAGGTATTTAACCCTTTTTATAAATATGTAATGTATGAGAGAATAGCCTAATCAAGTAAGGAATAATCTAATCTAAAAACTAGGCCAATTAAATAATTTAGATGCATAATATATTTTGATACAAAGTTAAATTATGTAATTTTGATAAATATATAAATTACAATACCAAACAGTAACATGAATACTTAAACATGAAGAAAAAATAATACTTATCTTATTTATTGTTGTGCATACATATTTAAGAAGTGCAGGGGTAGAAATAATCAAGATAATATTAAACTATGATTCATTATATTTTGTAAATTATTTCTTTGATATCTCAATACTACCATCAAGATAATAACACTAGCATTAATTCTTTTATCTTGAAACTAACACTTTTATTCATAGTTAAGTACATGTATTTTTATATAATTTCTAGGTTTTCATAGTAGCGTTATTTATCACTTTTTACATTGTCAATTGGGTTCACATACACATGTTACATATATCATATTTTTGATCAAAACCCTAGGTCCTCCAAGTAGGGCATGCCACATGTTGATGCGGTTTTAATGCAAAGTTGAATTTCAATGAGGTAACCTCTAAAGTTTTATGATCTTAATGGAGATAAAATCCACTCTAGGGAAAAATTTTAGGTATGGGTTTAACAATCATGTGGTGTAATAGTAATTTGAGCATGCAAGTTGTTCAACTGGGTGTGAATGGGTGAGTGAAACTTAGAATAAAGTTAAGGCTTAGTTGGTTTGGATAGATGGAAACTATGATAAAGTAAGTATATCTCAAAAATAAACTCGAAAAGAGGGAAAGGTAGAGCATAAAAGAAATCCCTATGATTTCAAGTGGATTACCTTCAAGATGGTTTCTTGGTGGGCAAGTGTATTAGTACCAATGTTTATAGCTAGTAGGTATTTCACACACACATGCAAACATATTATGGAAGTCTAGGAAGAAATGATATAGTACACTCTAAGGTCTCAAATAAATATTGCTTTGCTTTAGAGTAGCTATTGGACACCTTTATTTAGAATATTATAGCTTGGAATAGAGGGGTATCTACAACATTTATTGCTCACATATATAAGGCTATATCAAGAAAAAAATGTCAGGATCCCAACTCACTAAAGAGCACACATGATTACCTTGTATTAGCAACTAAACACATAATTATACCAGAATGAGCAAGTAACTATAATTCACAAATAGCACAGAATATGAAAGACAATACACAATCTTGTATTAATACTCATCCAGAAAGAAAATACAATAAATAAGATGCCAATTCTTCTCACACCTCTCAGAGGCTTCCCACACCTCAAGTGTACAATAATTCTCAATCAATATTTCACTATCCTACCAAAAATGCTCACAACACACAAATCAAACACAGAGTTGGTGTTCACCTCCAACCAGTCAGTAATAACACTGCCAGTACACAAGTACTCAAAGTACTTCAAGTAGATCTCCCATGAACTTGAAATAACCTGCAACTCAAATGATCTTACTTACCATGTAGATCTCTCATGAAATTGAAACAACTTGCAACTCAAATGATCTTACAATTGGAAGGATCTACCTTACCTTCCTCTATTTGCACTAGTTACAATACATGCCAATGGGTCTATATATAGATCCCATACTAAACAATAACTTAGACTTCTAATTTAAAATAATTAGACACGCAGCTCAAGACTCAAAATAGCCTTTACATGCAAACAGTCGATTCAACAAACTAACTGTTCATGCAACAAACAGTTCTGGAACTGCACAGGCAACTGACATCGGTCCCTGTCTGACTGGAGCTGACTGACGTCGGCCAACTCCTACCGATGTCAGTTGTTCTCTACACTGTAGATGACCGACGTCATTTTTCCTATCGATACCGGTATCCCTTGAACTCAGCAACCTCCTCCATGTCTACAAACAGTGAAGCTTTTAGCTCCACAACCTAACAATCTCCCACTTGGAGATAAATAGCTGCAACTGTACCATACCTATACATCATCTAGTTCATTTCCTGGCATTTTATCCCTCTTAAAGATCACTCTTAAAGACCAACCACCATAGGAATCCCTATAGTGCAACTCATGTCATCCAAATCCCTTGCCACATCCGATTCTACATACCCATGTAGAGAAGTGCTTGATCTTGCATAACATGTATACCTACTGCTGGTCCCTCTCAGATACCTGAGAATCCACTGAACTACCCTCTAGTGCTTCTTTCCTAGATTGACCCCAAAATTTTTGACAATACCCATTTCTTGGGCAAACTCAGGTCTAGTACATACCATGCACTTAACCTCATTATGTGAATCAGGACACTGTTCATAGAATTGTCCAACCATCGACATGCTAACCGGTTTCACACAATCATCCAAAGACAAAATCAACCTGTGACCTTCCATGTCTCTAGAACACACTCATGCCAAAGCATCTTGCTGCTCCCAGATTCCTCATGACACACTTTTGAACAAACTTTACCTTTAGTTCAATCAACTCCCTATATGTGTAACCCTGCAACAAGCACACAATACAGTAACAAGATAATGTAGCTAATATTATCCAACCTAGTAAAGAGATACACAATGGTCAAACCTCCATTGTCCTATAGCTTACTCAAGACCATATACCCTAGCCTTCCATCTCATGTGTCCATTCTCGCACTTCTTTATCCTGAAAATCCATTCATCTCTCAGTTCTTTCTTCCAGCTGGAAACTCCACAAAAAACTCCCATTTGGTTCTTCTCCAAGGAATCACATTCCTCATCCATGCCAAACTCCTACTATTTCCTGGATTCTACCTATTGTGCTTCTTTAAAAACTTCCTAGTTCTTGACCATCAGTAAGCAACAAGTAGTGTAAAGAAGGGAAATGACGAATTTGAGGCTTACTTACCCTTTCAGTCCTTTGTATGGGTGTTTGAGACTCTTTGACAGCTTGTTGTCCACCCAAAATCTATCTCAGTGACCGATGTCAGTCACATCTCAGTCTACACCTGACTAACGTCAGATCCATGTGACTGCCTCATCACTGACGTTAGTTTCCCTGGCTGACACCAATTTTTACCTATTCAGAGTCACCAACGTCAGTCTACACATAGCTGACATCAATCCTTGTCTAGACACCGACATCGGTTTTCTAACTGATGTCGGTCTCTGTGTTTTACTTGTGAGAGATGACTTTTACCCGCGAGCTCCTTTTGGATCAAAACCCTGTCTAAATCAACCTTGCTCTGCTCAGAATTCTTTAGCCCCTTGAACTGATCTATGTCCGTCATCTTCTCCTTGAAAACCAAGGCTTTCCTATTCTTGTCACGAACATTGGATTTCTCAAAAAATGTCACTTTCTTCATTTGCTTATAGAAATCTCGATCCATGATTTTCAAATCCGAAAGCATACCCTTTGACTCAAGAACATGCATCTCCTTCTTATTCATGTGACCAAGCCTATTAAGCCACATCTCCGAATCTACAGCTGAAGTAGATAAACCAGAAAGAGAATCCGTAATACAAGTAGATAGATAAAGTGTACCTACTTTTTTACCTCTTGCTACAACAAGTGGACCCTTGAAGACTTTCCAAGAGTCCACTGTGAGAGTTACTGTGCAACCCTCATCACCCAAACTTCCTACAGAAATCAAATTCCACTTCAGGACTGGGATATGCATGACCTCATTCAAAACCCATGTGTTGCCCGTCTGCAATTTCAGCTTCACTTTCCCTTTGCCAACCATTTGACAAGGCTTACCATCCCCTAAATAAATTTCTCCAAAGTCTCCCTGGACATATTCATGAAAAAATTCCCTATTTGGGGATGCATGGAAAGAGGCACCAGAATCTAAAACCCAAGATTATACTTTATCTAAGGAACATACCAGAGCATCTTGTGTAACAAAATCTGCAACATCTACTTCTTCATGTCCTTCATGTTGTTCTTTAACCGACCTGCAATCTCTCTTTACATGCCCTTTCTTTTCACACTTCCAGCAGGTTATTCTGCCATACCTGGATTTGGATCTCCTGCCTATCTTTGACCTTGATCTCCCATGCTCGATCTTCTCTCTTTGCCTTCCCCTGATTTTAACACTTAAATCATTCCCTGATGATTCACTTGTGCTTTTCCTGTGAATCTCTTCATTCAAGATTACACTCACAACATCATCAACTTTTAAGATTTTTGAAGCAGACACAGTATTACTAACTGCCATTACCAAACTCTCCCAACTTTCAGGTAATGAGCATAAGATTAAGAGAGCCTTTATTTCATCATCAAAAACAATATTGACTGAACTTAACTGGTTTACCAAACCATGGAAATCACTAAGATGACTATGTATAGATCCACCATCCAACATTTACAAATTAAATAATTACTTCATAAGAAATACCTTATTCAAAGCTGAGGGTTTTTCATATAAATTTGCCAAAGATTCCATCAACTCTACCATTGTCTTAGCCTATGATAAGTTGGAAATCACAGATGATGCAAGGCTCAACCTTATAGATCCCAGAGCCTTCTGATCAAGAACCTTCCATTCTTCATCCTTCATATCTGTGGGCTTGCATGCAACCCCACCCAATGGTAAGTAAAAATCTTTTTGATACAGATAATCTTCTATCTGCATCCTCCATAATTGATAGTTCTTGCCATTAAACTTCTCCATTCGTAGCTTACTTTCTTCTACCATTGTTATACTCCCACTCAAACAGAAACCCCTGTGAGTAACTTGTAATCAACAAACACTAACCAGATCTGATACAACTTGTTAGTAACCCAACTAAAAGCTCTGATACCACTTGTCAGGATCCCAGCTCACTAAAGAGCACACATGATTACCTTGTATTATCAACTAAACACATAATTATACCAGAATGAACAAGTAACTAGAATTCACAAATAACACAGAATATGAGAGACAATACACAATCTTGTATTAATACTCATCCAGAAAGAAAATACAATAAAGAAGATGCCACTTCTTCTCACACCTCTCAGAGGCTTCCCACACCTCAAGTGTATAGTAATTCTCAATCAAGAGTTCACTCTCCTACCAAAAATAGTCACAACATACAACTCAAATACAGAGTTGGTGTTCACCTCTAACTAGTCAGTAATAACACTGCTAGTACACAAGTACTCAAAGTACTTCAAGTAGATCTCCCATGAACTTGAAACAACTTGCAACTCAAATGATCTTACTTACCATGTATATCTCCCATGAACTTGCAACAACCTGCAACTCAAATGATCTTACAATCGGAAGGATCTACCTTGCCTTCCTCTATTTGCACTAGTTACAATACACGCCAATGGGTCTATATATAGATCCCATACTAAACAATAACTTAGACTTCTAATTTAAAATAATTAGACACAACTCAAGACTCAAAATATCTTTTACATGCAAACAGTCAGTTAAACAAACTAACTGTTCATGCAACGAACAGTTTTGAAACCGCACAGGCAACCGACGTCAGTCCCTGTCTGACGTCAGCTGACTCCTGCCAATGTCAGTTGCTCTCTACACTGTAGATGATTGTCATCATTTTCCCTACCAATGCTGGTATCCCTTGAACTCAGCAACCTCCTCCATGTCTACAAACAGTGAAGCTTTTAGCTTCACAACCTAACAATCTCCCACTTGGAGATAAATAGTTGCAACTGTACCATACCTATACATCATCTAGTTCATTTCCTGGCATTTTATCCCTCTTAAAGATCACTCTTGAAGACCAACCACCACAACAATCCCTGTAGTGCAACTCATGTCATTTAAATCCCTTGCCACATTCGATTCTACATACCCATGTGGAGAAGTGATTGATCCTGCATAGCATGTATACCTACTGTTGGTCCTTCTCAGATACCTGAGAATCCACTGAACTGCCCTCCAGTGATTTTTTCCTGAATTGACCCCAAAATTTTTGATAATACCCACTGCTTGGGCAAACTCAGGTCTAGTACATACCATGCACTTAACCTCATTATGTGAATCAGGACACTGTTCATAGAATTGTCCAACCATCGGCGTGCTAACCGGTTTCACACAATCATCCAAAGACAAAATCAACCTGTGACCTTCCATGTCTCTATAACACACTCATGCCAAAGAATCTTGCTACTCTCAGATTCCTCATGACACACTTCTAAACAAACTTTACCTTTAGTTCAGTCAACTCCCTGTATGTGTAACCCTGCAACAAGCACACAATACAGTAACAGGATAATGTAGCTAATATTATCCAACCTGGTAAAGAGAAACACAATGGTCAAACCTCCATTGTCCTGTAGCTTACTCAAGACCATATACCCTAGCCTTCTGTCTCACGTGTCCATTCCCACTCTTCTTTATCCTAAAAATCCATTCATCTCTCAGTTCTTTCTTCTAGCTGGCAACTCCACCAAAAACTCCCATTTGGTTCTTCTCCAAGGAATCACATTCCTCATCCATGCCAAACTCCCACTATTTTCTAGATTCTACCTATTTTACTTTTTGGTTATTGACCATCAGTGAGGAACAAGTAGTGTAAAGAAGGGAAATGATGAATTTGAGGCTTACTTACCCTTTCAGTCCTCCGTATGGGCATTTGAAACTCCTTGACAACTTGCTGTCTACCTAAAATTTGTCTCAGTGATCGATGTCAGTCACATCTCAGTCTACACCCAATCGATGTCAGTTCCATGTGATTGCCTCATCACCAACATCAGTTTCCCTAGCCGATGCTGGTTTTTACCTGTCCAAAGTCACCAATGTTAGTCTACACATAGCTGACATCGGTCCTTATCTAGACACCGATGTCAGTTTTCTAACTGATGTCGGTCTTTGTGTTTTACTTGTGAGCGATGGCTTTTACCTGCAAGATCTTTTTGGATCAAAACCTTGTCCAAATCAACCTTGCTCTGCTCAGAATTCTTCAGCCCCTTGAACTGATCACTGTCTGTCATCTTCTCCTTGAAAACCAAGGCTTTCCTATTCTTGTCACGAACATCGGATTTCTCAAGAAACGTCACTTTCTTCTTTTGCTTACGGAAATCTCGATCCATGATTTTCAAATCCAAAAGCATACCCTTTGACTCAAGAACATGCATCTCCTTCTTATTCATGTGACCAAGCCTATTAAGCCACATCTTTGAATCTACAACTGAAGTAGATAAACCAGAAAGAGAATCAGTAATACAAGTAGATAGATAAAGTGTACCTACTTTCTTACCTCTTGCTACAACAAGTGCACCCTTGGAGACTTTCCAAGAGTCCATTGTGAGAGTTACTATGCAACCCTCATCACCTAAACTTCCCACAAAAATCAAATTCTACTTCAGGACTGGGATATGCATGACCTCATTCAACACCCATGTGTTTCCCTTCTGTAATTTCAGCTTCACTTTCCCTTTGCCAACCATTTGACAAGGCTTACCATCCCCTAAATAAATTTCTCCAAAGTCTCCCTGGACATATTCATGAAAAAATTCCCTATTTGGGGATGCATGGAAAGAGGCACCAAAATCTAAAACCCAAGATTCTAATTTATCTAAGGAACATACCAAAGCATCTTGTGCAATAAAATCTGCAACATCTGCTTCTTCATGTCCTTCATGCTGATCTTCAACCGACCTACAATCTCTCTTTACATGCCCTTGCTTTCCACACTTCCAGCAGGTTATTCTGCCATACCTGGATTTGGATCTCTTGCCTATCTTTGACCTTGATCTCCCATGCTCGATCTTCTCTCTTTGCCTTCCCCTACTTTAAACACTCAAAGCATTCCCTGATGATTCACCTATGCTTTTCCTGCGAATCTCTTCATTCAAGATTACACTTACAACATCATCAACTTTTAAGATTTTTGAATCAGATGCAGTATTACTAACTGCCATTACCAAACTCTCCCAACTTTTAGGTAATGAGCATAAGATTAAGAGAGCCTTAATTTCATCATTAAAAACAATATTGACTGAACTTAACTGGTTTACCGAACCATGGAAATCACTAAGATGACTATGTATAGATCCACCATCCAACATTTACAAATTAAATAATTACTTCATAAGAAATACCTTATTCAAAGCTGAGGGTTTTTCATATAAATTTTCCAAAGATTCCATCAACTCTACCATTGTCTTAGCCTGTGATAAGTTGGAAATCACAGACGATGCAAGGCTCAACCTTATAGATCCTAGAGCCTTCCGATCAAGAACCTTCCATTCTTCATCTTTCATATCCTTGGGCTTGCATGCAACCCCACCCAATGATAAGTACAAATATTTCTGATATAGACAATCTTCTATCTACATTCTACATAATTGATAGTTCTTTCCATTAAACTTCTCCATTTGTAGCTTACTTTCTTCTGCCATTGCTATACTCCCACTCAAACAGAAACCCCTGTGAGTAACCTGTAATCAACAAACACTAACCAGATCTGATACAACCTATTAGTAACCCAACTAAAAGCTCTGATACCACTTGTCAGGATCCCAGCTCACTAAAGAGCACACATGATTACCTTGTATTAGCAACTAAACACGGAATTATACCAGAATGAATAAGTAACTAGAATTCACAAATAGTACAGAATATGAGAGACAATACACAATCTTGTATTAATACTCGTCCAGAAATAAAATACAATAAAGAAGATGCCACTTCTTCTCACACCTTTCAGAGGCTTCCCACACCTCAAGTGTACAGTAATTCTCAATCAAGAGTTCACTCTCCTACCAAAAATGGTCACAACACACAACTCAAACACAGAGTTGGTGTTCACCTCCAACCAGTCAGTAATAACACTGCTAGTACACAAGTACTCAAAGTACTTCAAGTATATCTCCCATGAACTTGTAACAACCTACAACTCAAATGATCTTACTTACCATGTAGATCTCCCATGAACTTGCAACAACCTGCAACTCAAATGATCTTACAATTGGAGGGATCTACCTTGCCTTCCTCTATTTGCACTAGTTACAATACATGCCAATGGGTCTATATATAGATCCCATACTAAACAATAACTTAGACTTCTAATTTACAATAATTGGACACGCAGCTCAAGACTCAAAATAGCCTTTACATGCAAACAGTTGGTTTAACAAACTAACTGTTCATGCAATGAACAGTTCTAGAATCGCACATGCAACCGACGTCGGTCCCTATCTGACTGGAGGTGACCGACATTAGCTGACTCCTGCCGATGTTGGTTGCCCTACACTGTAGATGACCGACGTCAGTTTTCCTGTCGATGCCATTATCTTTGGAACTTAGCAACCTCCTCCATGTCTGCAAACAGTGAAGCTTTTAGCTCCACAACCTAACAAAAAACTTTTTTACACTTAGATAATTTGAATTAGTCAACCTAATTACATACAACTAATTACATTTTATGATTATCAAATAGTTACTGCACATATTCAATCAGTATACACTAATAATAACAAGAATGAATTCTATGTAACTTTTTTCACACTTCAAATTACTAAATCAAATAACCAAGAAAGTAAAACACAATTAATTACATATAATTGGAAAAGAAAAGGACACCAACACAATTGCATGAAAATCAAAATACATATTCCTATATTGGTGAATTTTCCAAACCTTGAAAACAAGAGGATTACAAGTATAAATAGGTTTTGGGTGGGGTGCATCATCCTCCAAATCCATTAAAAAATCTAAAATTACATGTTAATGATACTTAGAATGAGATTTATAATTAATGCAAGTTCTGTATGTATGTCTAAAATTAGTCAAAATTGAGTCTTTTAAAATTAGACGCATTATTAAAAAGACATTCAATGTGTGAATGTTTACAAAATTTCCCAATAAACTATTACATGTTTTGGTTATATTTTTAATTTACATGCAAGAATGCATATAAAAATAACCAAGAAGATTAAGGTTTACTAGTTTATGGAGCCTACATGGTTGAACTGATAGACATTAGAGGGATTACAATGGAAAGTGTAGTTAAACTGGGAGACCAAACCATATCTTGCTTCTTCAATTCCTATTCTTGGTAGTGCTTATACCCAATTTTGTGTTAAAAGCTTATTACATCCATATTCAAAAGGGAGGGTCTATGCACCCTAGTGACCTACACTAGAAAAAGAGCATGCTCCACCTTGGTGGCTCTAAATTCCACTTAAAATACCTCTGCCTTTATGACATTTTTCTTGGAAAATCATAGTTCTTGTTCAATTTATTCTAGTGTACATCCATCGACACTTTGTTTAAAATGGGTTGACTCTTGTTGTGGTAGCTAATCTAAATTGGCCCTGTTTATTAATTTACATGAAGGATCAAGGGCCTAAGAAAGTTTCAACTCATCCAAAATTTGCAAGGCTTGTTTTTTCCTACTCTGTCAATTTAGGAATCAAGGCTTGTGTACTTGATTCCACTTTATAAATTATGATATCCTTATTACCACCATATTGAGAGCATTGGATGCTTTTAACGGTGTCATAAAATCAATATGGCTGAAATCATTATTGATTGTATATAATATAATGAAATTTAACTTATTTTCATCTTCTTTCAAATAATTAAATAGTTTTACTATTTAAACTATGTGAGGGGATAATTCAGCCCTCATTAAACCAATAATCACTAAAATAATGTAAATCCTAAGATAATCATTCTTTACATCACCTTCAATCTCTTTAGGAACATGAACAATTTATTTTTATCTTACCTACTCTAGCTCTTGCTGTAACTCTTGTCTGACATGATTTGTGCCCTCATGAAGTTCTAGCAATGCCTCTATGTTCACTTACAAGTAGGATTTAAAATAATCATTATATGGGGACTGCCCAAGTCTCCTGGTCTTTCCCTTCGATAATGAAAACACATCCTACCTTTTGCCCAAGACTAATCTATTGCCAGAGTCATTGTTTATCTTCCTCTTCTTGACCCTCTGTATTATAGTTAATGATTTGTCAAAAATAGAGCTGACAGTGGGGAGCTCAATTATTATTATATTAGATCTTTGGGAGTCTTGGTATTCTAGGTTTGCATCCCACTAGGGAATTACTAGTTGTGTGTCATCTATTTATAAATTTTCCTCACTAGTAGTCTCTATAAAAACATACCTTAAAGATTACATCAATGCCTATGCATATAATGGGTCTATTAATGATGTCCAGATGATCTTAATCCAATCTAAAAATTTTAATTAAGGCATTAGATGAAAAATATAAGTGGGATTCTTCTTATTAGATTTAGTAGAGGGAGTAATGTAAATAGCCTTGGTTGGGGTGGATGAAGCCATAATAAATTTTGATTGAGTAGAAGATACATGTAATTAGGCATTATAAAGGGTTCCCATATTATTCTTAAATTTTACTTTCTTAGACTTGTAGGGATAGAGGCAAATATAATTAAAGTAATATTAGGGGAGAAAAAAATAATGGGAGTAGAAAAAATAATAGAAGTTAGAGAAGTACTCCAAATAATAGATACAATAGGACCGGTTGGAGAAATAGTAACACTAAAAGCAATAGGAATGAAAGAGTCCAAAGTAACACTAGGAATAATAGGAACCAATGGAAAAAATAAATAGGAGAGATAATAGAAACTATAGGTACTAAAGAAATAATAGTTACTGAGGTAATTATAGGAGTAAAGTCCTCTTCTGACTTTTTTGTTTTTATTGGTGGTTTCCCTTTTATTCTTTTAAGACTAAAAAATTTAACCTTTTGTAGCTCCTTGTACTTATCCTTAGGATTAGGCTCTTCTTGTATTAGTATCTCAACAACTATGTCCATAGGATCCCTAAGAACTCTAGACTTCCTCTTGTAGCAAAATTTGGTCTTTTCAACCAAGGGAAGAGCTTAAGTGGTACCAAGTGTAACACCCACACTAGAAATAACTAGAAGAAATGAGGTAATAGGAAGGCTTGAATATTTATAATCATAATAATCAATACAAATTAGTTCCTCAAATCTCCCAAAATAAACTATAGTAGTAGATATTTCCTCCAATTCTTGCTCTAACTTAATATTTGTCATTACAATTGTTGGTGTTCGAGATGGCCCTTCCTATGAGGAACTTGACACCATATGGGCCTCCTATACACCCTAATCCTACTTCATAGATATTATAATAATAAATGGTGATTGGGAAGATGTTCCTTGGTCTAGTGGTTATTGGGTTAGTCACGAGGTCTATTAATCTGTAGTTGTCCATCCATTTAGAGGTGGAATTTTAGTATGTTCCTTTTTCAAATTTTAAGGAGGGATCCCCTTTGTATAATTCTTAAAATTTCCTCTATTAGTCTAGATGATTTTACTCTTTCTATAGCTTTGGCATCATCTTTTGCATTAAAAAATATGAAATCATGCTTGTATTGTTCATGCTAGTAAGGGATGTTGAAACCTTGGATGTGCTTTTTTTTAGGTCATGAGGATCCCAATCCCTATGAGGCAAAGTCACAAACAAATAGTATTTACCAATTTTACCAACTTATTTTAAAAAAAATTTAATAGAATAATACATTTGGCCAATCATCAAGTAGGAGACATGAAACAAACCCTTATTCTTCTTCAAATATTTATCAACGCTCCACCACAACTAGTAAGCGATCTCCTATTCAAATAGTTTATCATGGACATAATTTAGGAGACATAAAAGATGAAACCTTGTTCCCCATCACCATGATAATTTTGTATTTAGGATAGATCCAATAATCCCCTCTTTTCCCTAATGTTTTGATAATGTTGTCCAATATTTTGAGCAAGGTTTCTTCATGAGTTTCACTCTAGAATTGAGGGTAAATGTTCACAACAATCCTAACTATATTACTCATATATGCATAAATGTGGAGGAAAGGAAAAAAAATCACATACCCAATTTTTAATACGATCTAGGCATGAGATCCATAAAGATCTATTGTACACATAAATAATGTACATGACTACATCTAACAAATAAGACATCATATACAAGTGTTCATGTATGGGCCTCTTATCCTTATTAAACATTTATTCCTATAATTTTGTGCTAATTATCTCTCCCATAGTGAAGTTTAGAGCTGAGGTTATTAATAAATCCTATAATGGCACCAATTCTAGGTGGAGGAAGTGGATACTTGGGTGATCATATAAACTATTCAATAAGGTCATTCCAATTTAGACTCCTATCCAAAATTTGGTTATAGGCACTGAGTACTTGGCTTTGAGGGTTACCACTTCTATAGGAATGATACATTTATTTAGTGTGTTCTCAATTTTTATTTTCTTCTTCCAAATATCAACTTGGTGTCCATCAAAGGTGGCATATATAATGGGTAGTCATAGGTACCTCTGGAAAGCATCCCCTAAAATACAAGCAATGCCAATCTTGTGGCTTATGTGGTGTATAAAACCACCACCAGTCACCTTTCTTGTGAATAATAAGTCCCTCATCAGGTCAATGTAGGGCATTACCTCATGATTAGACACTACACAGTTTAGTTGTTGATGTTTTAATGGCATCAAGTCTACTACCAACTACATCTATGCAGTTGTAAGATTATCCTCACATGAATGGGTGTCCACATCCTTGATCATATCTAATAGAGATAAATAATTAGTATATTCATCATTGAAAATTATATAATCAAATATGGTATATTTATATTTTGTGGAGTCTTTGATATAGAATTTGTAATGTGGAAGCAATCCCATTAATATCTAATATAAATAATCCATTGCTAATTGGTTTAATTATGTGTTTCTAGTCTTCAATTCATCTGTTTACTTATTTTCTAGAGGTAATTCATACAATAACACAGATAGCTAGGGATTCAAACTTTATTTTAAATGCAAATTTGATTGAAATATTTAGTAATCAATAGTCATAATGTTCTTTAGAATTCACTCATATAACATTTAATATTGGACTTTAATTCCAATTTATGCATTGTTAATGTCCAACATCTCCAGGCTTGTTTTATGTATTTAATTCAAAATTTTCCATTTTAATTTGGTGGGTATACCGTGTAGGTTATTTATATGTTTAGATAAATGCCACATTATAATCTTAGACAAGTGCCACATTGTTTCTACTTTCATGCAAAATCAATCATTCCATGTAGCATGCCTTCAGAAGTAAGGTGTCAGGCTTTGTGTCAAGACCAAGATGAACAACTATTACAAAGCTTTGCCTATGTGAAATGAAAAGGACAAGGATGTCATGGACAAAAGTTTTGAAAAAAAATTCAAAGGCTAAATCTAATGAATAAAACTTGTGAAAGACACTTATTTCAAACACAACTTTTGAAAAGTTTATCTGAAGACCAAATCCTAAACACAACTTGAAAAACACAAATTCTATTAAAATTGTGAAATGTAGGATATGCAAGCCAAATTCATCACAAAATGTGTAAAAAAGTTCTAAAAATAAAAAATGTGACAACATAGATGCTGAAATTTAACTTACTAAACAAAATTTCCAAAAAAATATACAAAAAACAAAACTACCAAATTCTGTAACTAGCAAAAACCAAGAGCTATGAACAAGATCTACAAAGTGTAAAATATGTGAAGGTAAAGAAAGCTATCTAAGCATGAGGGATCAGAATTTTAGATATGTCTAAGTATGTGAGAAATGTTGCAATGAATAAAACCTTTGAATAGAAATTTTGAAGACCCAAAATGTGAAATGCATAATTTGCAAAGTGCAAAATATGCGAAGTCAAATGCAAAAACTTGTATTTATGAAAAACTACTAAGAACCATTAATATGTTAGTCTAAATAAATCACATATTAGAAACTTTAATATCAATGTTCATATTAAACATTAGTCATATGAATAAAGAATAAGAATATTTAAATCTTGAGATTACTAAATACACATATAAATGTTAATGAAAAGGCTTTTCAAAGTAGAAATAGACATTTCAAAATTTTAATGGGTCCATAATCAGGTATTATAACAAAAAAAAATTATTGAATGTAAAAGAGATCCCCAATGTCTTCATAAAACATACTAGACTTGCCCATACCTTTGACCTATGTGTGATGAGTGATTTTATTTTACCATTGTCTCAAGGATTTTAGTAAGGACTTAAAATAAACTATAGGTTTCATTATGATTTTACTGAAGCATATTGAAGTTAAAGGTGTTTGGGCATTGTTCTACTACCATATAGGCATCCATATCTCTTATAGAGATACCATTATTTCATCCTCCTTTTATACCCTCATATTTTGGATGATGCATGCTATATTAATCCTATTCATCATGAGAGTTTTTTATCACCTTTATATTTTATTTGGGTTTCTTGATCACTCTTTAGAATACATTGGTCCTTTTCTCTTAAGAATGTGAATAGAAGAGGGAGGATAAAAACCATGGTGATTTGGTATTTGTAAAAAAAATGATTTATCAGAACATCCCTACTAGTTATATTCACATCAATGGTTGTTATCTTAAACAAGTATTAACATGGGAGGTGTATTTGATCCAAAGATATGAGAACGCTTTCTAATTTTTATGGAGTAATGAGACAAGATTTTACATACTTAATAAAATTATTCAGTAGTGATATAACCATGGTTAATTTGTTTATTTCATACCTAAATTTTGAAAATCTCAAACACAAGAGTGTAAAAACTAAAAACAAAACTAGTTTGTGTACTTCATTTTAGGTCCTTCCCACACTTTTTATTATTTTGTAAACTCTCTTATGGATTCAACATTCATCAACATAATCATGGATGAAAATCCTAGTAAATTGGATATTATCTAGGTGATATTAAGAGAGGTCAATCCAATTGCCACAAAAAATGTAGACATCTATTCTATAAAATAAGGAACTAAACTAAAGGAAAACAAAATGTAAAAAATAGGAAAGAATAATCTAGAAAGCATAAAACTACTCTAGAAAAAGTAAATGACATAAAACAAGAGACCTAACTATGGAAGTAGTAAATCTAACCTACTTCTACCTCTACCTCAACACCTATGATCATTCAGGGATATCTTTAAATGGTGCAGCCATGAAGTAGTGCTTCAAAAACTACCCATAACTAGATACACCAGTCCATTATCTTGGAGGTTACTTAAATAGAAAGCATTATTACCAAGACCTCTGATATCTAATAAGTTTTGGTTCATAAAGGGGTAAACTTATCATGTCCTTTATTTTAATGGTCTTTAGCCCATAGAAGCACCAGATCAAATATTATGAATGATTTAAACTTGTTTCTTTAATTAAACCATCTTTTGAACAAGTCCTAATGTTTAATGAAATTAATAAAGGCTTCATTCCTTGAATCCTCCATCTCTATTATATACATTAAATGGGACTCCTCTTTCTTACTTAGTTTAATGTACATCTACATAAATTGATATGTTGGTAATTTGAGCATGACTGGGAATACTGGTTGTCATATATAGACTAGAAAACTCAAGGTGAAGCTTTAAGGGCCTACTCAAATCTTGTTGGGTCTAACCATAGTGTATATCTCAATAAATGATGTCATTCTCTAAGTTTGTCTATAGCTAAATTTTTAATGTCATCAATTAGGTTATTAGTTATTGATTTAGCCAATCTATTTCCTTATGGATAATGATTAGATGATGACCTAATGGTGATTTCATTGTCATGGGCCCATTCATTAAAATTTGTTAACTAGAATGCTAACCCATTTTGAAAAACTAAGGAAATGGGGGTACCAAACCTAGCGTGATGTTTTATTCTAGAAAAATGATTACATCATGTGATCTAAAATGTTTTATAGCCAATACTTCAGTCCATTTGGTGCAATAATATGTGGTTATGAACATACATTAATGGCTAATTGAATAATTTAGGTTGATAACACTGATGAAATCCAAGCCCTACTAAGAAAATGGTCTTCCTTCAATGATAGGCTATAATGGCATTTTTGCATAAACTTATTTTTTCTCTAAGACCTAACATTCATATCATGTTCTTACATGGGTATGAGCATATTTAAAGACTATTGGGCAAAAGTAGCCCATCCAAAGAATCTAATGTGTTGTGGTGTTTTCATATGGATGGTAATTACCAATATTCTAGTGTAGGTTCTTTATAATCTCTTAATCTTATTCTCGTGATACAGATCTTAGGTAGATGATTTCATATTTCTTCTATCGAGGATTCCTTTTCTAATTATGTAGTAACTCTAAGCCTCAAGGCTTTCTTATGTTCTCTACTAAGTTCTTGGGAATAATTACCTATGAGAAAATATTGAATGATATAATCATAAAAAATTCCTCTAGATATCTAGGTCTGATATTATGCCTTAATGGTGATGCACGAGTTAAACTCAATTAGAAGTTGAATGATGTCGTACCCTCTAACAATTTTGATAGGCTTGATTTCTATGTCAAACTCTTGCAATTTTTCCATCTATTTTCCCTTGTGCTCTCCCAATTCATTCTATTATAAAGTGATCTTGACAACAGGGTCTATCACAATAGTGATAGTCTTATTTATCAAGATGCAATGCCTGAATTTATTCACAAATTTAACTAGAGAAAAAAAATATTGTCTATCATGGATTACTTGAGCCCTGCTTCCTTCAAATTAGTGATCATGAATGCAATAATATTATCACTTTCATCCTTTTTTTTATAAGCACAATAGCAATTGTGTGTTCTAAAGAAAACAAGCATAATAAAAAGTCCTTATTGAAGCTTTGGTTTATTAAGACAAGATTTTGAGATATAGCATCCTTGATGTCTTAAAAAGACTCTTGGGCCTCCAGTGTTCATTCCACTTTTATGTCTTGCTTAATAATTACATTCATAGGTCTAAGTTTTTTGTAAAACCTGAGATAAACTTCCTTAAAAAATTTAAATTTTTTAAGAAAGAATTGAGCTCTTTCTTCTTGCTTGGGAACACAATCTTGGAAATCCCTTGAATTTGGCTTACATTAATGGTGATCATATCCTTCATGATGATGTGACCCAACAACCTACCTTATGTAACACCAAATATGATATTTTTTGGGTTTAGTGAGATTACAAACCTTCTACATCATTCAAATATTTACTATAGGTGGCTAATGTGATCAGTTATATTCTTTAATAAAATAATGAGGTCATCCATATAAATGATTATGCATTTACCTATTTTACTTGAAATGTGTGGTCCATGGCTCACTAAAAAGTGGATCTTAAATTAATTAGACTAAAATGCATCCTCTTGTATGCATAAATACCCCACTTTATGGTAAATATGTCTTCATCTTGTCTTCAAACTCTACTAGCACCAGGTTATATCCTAAAAAACCATCCAAAAATAACATCATTCTATAACCATTTACTATGTGTATCATCTTATCGAAGGAAGGCAAAGGATAATTGTCTTACTCATAATTCTTATTCATGTTCTTGAAGTAAACACACAATCTAATTTTTCCACTATTTTTCTAGCTATAACCAATTTGACAACCCAAGTTAAGTGTCTAATAGGTAACATTATCCTAGAATTCAATAAATTCTCTACTTCCTTTAGAATAAGTGGTTCTAAGATGGGATTAACTAGTCTCTATCTATTTATGAGTGGCTTATGGTATGGATTCAATGGAATTGTATGAGTGATGACCCTAGGATTGAAAACCTTAAAGTATTCATAGGTATATGCAATCACATCCTTATACTAGATGAGTAAATATTTCATCCTTTATCTTTCTTCTTGGGTACAACTAAGACCAATTCTGACATAACAAGGATCACTCTCATCCCCCAATTTCTCCTTATTGAGCTCAAATTCATTGAATTTGGGTTGCCTCTGCTACTGGGCTTGGTGATCCATAGCAAATGCTCTCTCCAAATAAACCATTCCTAAAAAAATATGGTATTATATGAGTTGAATGAATCCTTCGTCTCCCATTTCCTCCTAGCATAAATAGCTTATTTCTCTATCATCAATGATTTGAGATTCAAATTGCCTTAAATTGGTCAAAAATTGGACAATTTGTTGATCATCATCAAACACTTGGAAATTTTCTATATTGTCAAAAACCAATGGGAAAAGAATGAGTTCAATAGAAAATATATGTATCTTAGACTCCTGTAATGGTGCTAAGTTGGCATCTAAAGTAGCTAGTGAGTCAGTAGCCTAGTTCTTTTCCCTAGGAACACTACTATGTTGAATGCCTTAAATGATTCAATCAAATAAAAGGCCTAGTGTTTGTATCTCTTTAGATATGATCATTTTCACTAGTATTTATTTCTAACTTGACTAATCACCAGTTCTAAATCTCCATATATTAGTTGTTGATTTACATTGTTTTTGATAGTGGATTATAATCACAAAATCTATGATTCATACTTTTCTCTATTGTTAGTGCATGAAAATTGAAACATGTAAGATGGTAGGTACTTCCTACCTAGTGGGTCAATTAATTTAATACTAATTCTTGATCCTTATATTTTACACCATCCAAATGGAGAGTCCACAATTGGGAAGTACCTAGGATTTATAGCTTTTGTACCTCATTATTTTTGGTAATGGTATAAGTCCCAAGATTAAGAGATTTATAAATTACTTATTAATTTTTTGCATTGTATTCCATGATGGGATACTTCATTCTAAGTTCTTGATCAAGTCTAATTTGATTTGGAACACCTCTCCAAGGTAGACAAATGTAAGAGAAGTTTATTTCTACATACCCATTTAACATCTTTGACAAATCTCTTCTTAATAGTAGTCTATAAACCTCTAAGATATCTACCATTAGTATGTATATAGTCATTTACAAATTTTGCTCAAATATAACTTGAATACATACATCATTCATCTCTTCAACCACAGGGACCATTATTGTATCCATATATGAAATTATCCTCTTAGATGGGATTGAAGTCAAGCTCAACTTCTAGAAAATAGAAGTTGTCATTACATTGGCCAAAGCTCCATAATTAACTAAAGAATTATGTATATTCTTACCAAATACTCTAATGATTATTAAAAAATGAGTAATTTTTGGCTTACAATTATATATAACATTGGTATGAGTGGATTTTAGCTTATGTGCAATAAGCTTACCTATAATGTACCTACATAAAAGCTCATTTTGTTTCATAATTTCATCCATTTCATGAAAAGTGATGTTTGAATTTATATTTTCCATGTCCTTAATGATGTTATGTCCTCATTTTCTCTATTATTCCTTATTTAGAGGTTGATCATTGAATTTTAGGGAAGGTGGATTATTATCAGTATTTAGATTCAGGGAAATATTTGTATTATTTGGAGAAGTTAATGTAGTGAAGGGTTGTTTGTTCCTCAAATTATAATTTCTTCTCTATAACTATTGGAAATCATGTATCTCATCCAAGTTGTCTTCTGGCATATTATCATATCTACTTGGGAAGATAAACTCATGAGTTTCAAAGACCATAGATATGATTGAGGAACTAGCATCATGGGAGAACTCTGGTAGATCATTCATTAAATCCTACCTCACCATCTCCCTCTAGAAAATTTCAAAAGTTACACAGAATTTAACTCAATAAAGCTCAATTTGTTATGAAAATTTTGAAAATTAGGTAGAGTTATCTTTGCTATATTTATCTTTAGAAATTTATTAGCTTACTACTATTCTGCATTATTCGTAGGCTTATTAAAAGGCCTATTATATTTGTAAAACTTAAAATTATGATTATTATTTGTACTAGTATCATTTCATATCTTCCTTTGCATTCCAAATAAGTCATTTATTATATTTTTAACCATCCTTTGTATATAATATATTTTTACCTTAGTATAATCCACACCTTGGGAAAGTGTGATATTTAATCGGAGTGACTGTTGACCCTATTATTGACCATTCATTTGTGCATTATTTTTCAAGAAGACATAATTTTGATTCAGTTTATGATGTGTCATAGGAGGTAGTGCATAAAACTAATTATAGTTGAATACCAAAACATTTTAATTCAAATGCGGCATTAGATTCAAATTTTAGAAACTATTATTGAAGATGGGAGTGCTAAGTATTTGAGGATTTAGCTGCATGTCAATGTTGATCACTTCTTCATAGGCCAATGATAGTGTTAGAAATAATAACTCTTCATAAAAATATTATAGTAACTAGATCTAGGGAACTATTATATATTTTGAGTGCTAGTTATAGTGGTGGTTTATATTCCTCATGTAACCAAGCAAACATATTATTAAACCTTGCATTAAAATCTCAGATTGGCTCATTTGGCTCCATCTTCATACTAGTGAAAATCTGATACACCACACTTGGACTAGTAACTTGCCCAAATTAGGTAAGGAAAGTGATTTAACATGAGTTCTATGAAGTAATCAAGTTCTCTTCTAAATTGAGAAACTAATCATAAATAACATCCTATAATGTGAATGGAAAAAAATTGCATGCAAAATCTTCATCAGTAATATTCATCAATCTTATAGGAACTTTAAAATACATAATACGCTCCTCTATCATTCTTCTTCCTAAAGGGAATAAATAAGGTAGTTACTTCTCTATATTTCATGGTAAGTCATGCACATAACATAGGAATATAATGGTAAATTCAACTAACCAAAGTTGAGCCATAAATGGATTAATGGGATGGAGGTTTCTTACTGGGGAAGGTGTCTTAACTGGGGGTATTATGGGAATAATTGGTGTAGATCTATGGCTTCGATGGGTCAACAAAGGTGAAAATAAAATATTGGTCTAGGATCTAGTATTGGTTACTCTATTAGGTGTCTCTAGTAGAACTCAAATGTAGAGGATAACCTTTTCTAGGGAAAAACACATAATGGTTCAAGCCCTCTTTTTAGCACCATATTTTCTATTGATTCAATTTTAATGTATAGTATAATTTTAATGAGGTAACTTATAATGCTTTAATATCTCAATGGAGATAAAATTCACTCTAAGGCATAAGTTTTAGGTGTGGGTTAAACAACTGGGTGGTGGAATAATAGGTTAAGCATTCAAGTTGTTCAACTAGGTGTGAATGGGTGAGTGAAACCTAGAAGAAAGTTAAAACCTATTTGACTTGGATGGTTGGAACCTATGCTAAAGTGAGTAGATATCAAAAAATAAAATCCAAAAGAGGGAAAAGTAAAGCATAAAATATGGATCTTTGATTTCAAATGGATTACCTTCAAGATAATATCTTGGTGGATAAGTGTCTTAATACCAATTTTTGTGTTGAGGCCAATATACCCCCATTTTTATAAAATTGGGACCCTTGAGAAACCTTGAAGATTAAACATGAAAATATGACATGTTAGGATTATTTGTAGATTTTGGAGATCACCCACTTTATCAAAAGCAAGCTTACTACTTATGTTTTGCTTTAATTTTTTCTAACATTATTAATAAATGGTCTTCATGGCTTTTATTTGTAGGTTTCATGGTGTTTTTTCCTAAGAAATTCATGTTCCAAAACCTTGGTAAAACCCCCAGTTCAAATTTGAATACTGGCAGGACCTAAATTGATGGGAACCTTTTTAACCTATTTTGGATTTAATCACAACTATCATGTTTAAATATTTAAGTCATGTTTTTTAACACAAATCAAAATTATCCTAGAAACGCTTGGTTCCCTTTATTGTTTCCCCTTTTAAAGTTCTTTATATTCCTAACTAAGTCTAATTTAGGTTTTTAGGATCCCTTTTAATATTTATTAGATTGGCCCCTTTGATTTATACCTTAGCCTAAGGTTTTAATCCTAAGGCCACGTCATTTTTATTAATACAAATGGGATCTTAGCCTTTACACCTTATCTTAAGTCTTTACTTTAGTAAGGAGTTTTATATTTATTTCTAAGAATTTTTGTAGATCTAACGACATGTGTTTCATCATCGGGCTTGATCAGATGAAATAAGGAAACATGGGTCTTATCTTAAAAGGCATGAAACTCATAAGATATAATAGTTCACACTTCTTCATAGACTTTCGATAAAATGGTGTAAGGAAATCCCAATAGGACCAACACTCAGTATTTTGGACCAATCATGTTCGAGCTCTTGGATCATGATTAATGGTTATCACTTCATCATAGACCAAAGATCAAATGGAGTGAAGAACTCATTTAAAAGATAAAATCCCAAGGGCTCTCTAAATCTACCACATGGCATTCTCACATTTAAAGATTAAATGAAAAGGGGCCCACCTGATAAAAACAACCAATCATGAGAAAGCTCTTGGATCATGATTAGACAACCCTCACTTCATCATAGATCTTCATCCAACAAAGTGAATTAAGTCCAAGATCTTGGGAAGCCCCATGGAGGTGCCAAGTGACACTCTCACATTAGGTCATGGGAATTTGATGAGCTCAAAATTTACATTTGCATGATCATCATTTAATGCCCTTGATGGTGTATTTGATGACCATATGACCATCAAGTTTAAGCCCATCAAATTAAAAGTTCCACTAGCTTAAAAATGATGTGTATGAAACCATTATTTGACATCCATGAGGACGTATGTGATGTACATAAGACCATCAAATTTAAGCAAAGGAATTACTTTACTTATGAGTAAAAACACTCCAAAATATTGATAGAAAGTTCATGAATTGCTTTACAAATGACTGGAAGCCCCTAGAAAATCCCCGAACACTATAAATATTCAATTTACAAATATGGAAATGGTCTTATGGTCTAAATTTATGCAAAATGATATTATTCTAAGTCTATACTTTAAGGTCCCCATTGCATTGTATTCAAATATTGTGAACCTTAAACTATAGAATTATACTAATTCTTATTTTAAAGAGTCTTTGTAATGTAGAACTTAGATCAATTGCTTCTAACAAAAGGTTTTAGTGTGTTTATTAATGAAATAAAACTCTATTTTGACATTAGGTCATTATATCATTTTTATCCCTTTGAGAATGTTCTATGGACTTGACATAAATATTTTAGCCCAAAGTATACAATGTGTTTACTTAACACAACATAAAATTTGGCCTAAAAATATTTAGCTATGGTCTCCTTTATATGAATCCAAAAAATGTAGGCATAAACACTTTAGCCTAATGTTTATTTCATGTTTAATAAAAATGAAATAAATCTTAACTTAAGAAGTTTAAGCCTAAGTCCCTACCTTAATAATGTGTTAACTTAAAGCTTAGGGACCTTTATAGATCAGTAGAGCACACTACATCACGAGAGGATGATCCAATAGTGAAAAGACCCCATAGAATTTTAAATGGAGTCTTGAGATCCCACATGCATGACATGTGATGAAATCACATTAGATTAGAAATGAAAGATGATCCAATAGTTCATGCTTCATCATGTTCCATTATATAATGGCACTAAAGCACCAAAGACTTTTTAAAGGCATGTAAAGATGCCAAATGGCACAACTATGAGGCTCAGTACCAAAAGGAAACAATCACAAGACATAGGCTCAAATCATGATCAATGACTCATGGTCAATTATAAGATCTTCATTCAATGGTGTGAAATAAAAGTAGGCATTTTAAATACCAATGGCTAGTGATCAAAGGCATTTATGAAAAATGCCATGAAAGGTCCAGATAGATGCCACATAAGTGCCATGTAATCAAAAAAGACAAAATAATATATCTTGTGTGATCTAAAATTTAAAGTATAAAGTCAAAGGTCCAAATCAAATCCCAAACATGTATGAGCCAAATGTTAGAGGATCCACAACCATTAAAGCTCTAAAACCCTAAACCCTACATAAAAGAGACCTAAGTGAACTCAATTGGTTACAGTTCAATCTGAGAGAAGATTAATTATGTTTTTGAGTGCAAAAAATCATCATAGAGATCAATTGAAATCTGATGTGAATAATTTATAGAATTAAAATCCATGACAACTTGTAAGTAATAGTTGAAAGAAGAAACAGAGGTCTACTTGTCTATGATAATGAAGGGAGAATCTTCAAGGACACTAAATTGGATGTTACAACCTTAAAAAATGGAAATAAGAATTGGTCTAAACTCTTCTTTACCATAAAGGAGATGAAACCCATCACCAAAGAGGAAAAAATAATTACCATAGTTAATAGGAAACATTATGACCTAGTTAATATTCAGATGGCTGACCTTCATTATGCTACTTTGAAATCAAAGGTACTTCATTGTACTAGTGTGCTTTTTCCAATTTACATAGACTATAGGATAGACAATGACTAGATCATCTGTGAAGAAAATTTTAACAAGGTATCCTACATTTCCCCTTTGGCTTTCAAAAAATACTATAATATCCCAATAATCCATGTATATTTATCCAAAATTAGGGAGTAGACTAGAAATCATGACCTGGATACTATCCTTAAACCATGGTTACACCAAGGGAACCATGTCTTCAAAGGCTTTGAGGGTAAGATCCTAATAGTCTAGTTTAGGGAAGGGATCAGGGTAATCATGACCTTATCAAATAGAGCATCAAGAGCCTCCTCAACCACATATGTAAATAAGACCTGGGTCCCCTATGTATATTTCATGGTGGAAGAGAAGCACACCCTTCCAATTGGAGACTTGATCAGTATCATCCTAATCAAGTAGTTTTATATGATGTCATATTTGCTAGATGCCCTAATTTTCTCCATCAACTTCTCAAGCAATAAAAATCGGTCTCCTAAGGGTAAAACCACTATATCCCACCACTATTAAAAATTTTACATCTTCAAATATAGGAACCACTTGTAATTCATCTATGACTATGTATATCCTACTCTAGTGGAGGCCAACATAGGTTATCCCATAACTAGGGTGCATCCATTGATCATGAAATATGTAGAAATGATGGGAGATATCTAGTTTTATTCAGATCACATAGTAATCCAAATTGAGGGAATCATGTCCCAACCCTACAGATTACTTGTGTATGTTCCTAGTAAATAAGCAGAGCAAGAAATTGCGTCCCAACTCATCAATGGTGTTGATGGGGTCAGTAAAGAAAAGATGAAAGGTCTTTTGCACCCCTTTCATCTAATAATTATAAGGACCATGTTGCAAGATTGTAATTAGGTTGAGACCATTTCTAATCATAGGGACTCATTTGGATTCTAATTAGATGAGCTCAAAATATGAGATCCCAAAAACATAGTGGGTGATCAATTGAATGCAAAATAACACCCCAAGCTAGTATATGTACATCAACTCGATGTCCATGATACCATTTACATCAAGGAAAATAAATATGAATAAGTGTTGGCTAAGCTCAAAGGGTATAACATTAAACTAGAGCATAGGTTAACAAGTGATGATAAACTAATAGGAGAGGTGTGGCAAATACATCCTCTCCAATATCATTTATTTCCCTAATATTTTAGACCACCCCAAGAGCAGCCTCAAATGGAGTAGCTACCACCCCAAAGACAAATTGAGTAAGGGCATGGTAAGGAGAAGTTTGAAGAGAGACCTGGAGAGGGATGTTCATCCTTAGCACTACCCCAAAGGCCTCCATCTATAATTGAGTATTTAGACATGATTGCCTTAGATGTAGGTGAAATAGTTAAAGGTGCCCTTAGAGATCTTGTTGAGGCATATGACACTAATAAGGAGGAGCAGATTGAAGAGACATAGGTCCAAGAAAGGGAACCTAAGGAGGAGAAAGTAAAAGAGGTTGATCTTGACATAGTCCTAGTAGTACCTCAGAAAAAGAGGAAGGTAGATTTGGCATTGGTCCTTGTTAAACTAAAAAAGAAGCCAAGATTGACCCTCACTCACCCCACCAATGAGATCAATCTATTTACTGAGGAATTTCCCATCCATGGACCAATCATCCTTGATTGGTTCATATATGGAAAATTTTAGAATATTCCATCTCTCTCCCACTCATGGGCATTGACAAAGGTTGGTGACATAGAGGTACATGATGACATCAAACCATGGATCAAGGATTTGAAGAGAGAAGAAGAAGAAAGGAGGATAACGTCCATTACAAGGTTAGAGAGCAAGAAACTAGATGCTCTGGGAGCATCCAACAACATAGGATTCAAGGTTCCAAAACCTCTAACATATAAAAAACTATTCACCACTATCCAATTCAATCTAGAGATAACTGGAATAGAAAGGGTCACCATGAGGAAAGCAATAATAGGAACTAAGGAGTTCACCTTCCAAAAGGTTAAACCATTTGTAGGTCTAAACCCAATTGAAAGGAAATAACTAGGAGAACATCCCATTCATGAGGAGGATCTTGAGAGCTAATTGATGGTCAGTCAGCTTAGGCCAAGTTTGGGACCTGAGGAATGAAGTAGAGGATCCATAATTTGGAAAAAGAGAAAGAGAACTTAGAGACACAATTTATTTTATCTATGCCTATTGTTATTTTGGATATGTTTAAAGCATATTTTTTTGATATGTTCAATTCCCAATAGTCCATGAAGATGAGGCAAGATGCATTGATCCAATAAAGTGAAGTGTCTAAAGCAATGATAATAGAATGACAAAGGGAAGAAACCAAGTTGAGGGATCTCATTATCATATAGATTAGGACCAAGCTTCCCAAATTCAAAGCTATTAGCCTAGGCCACTTGAATATTGCACTGGGGATAGTGGTGGACAAAATACAAAGTCTAAGTATTTGGTCAATAGGCTTGGATAGATTCCTTAGAGATGATGAAGAGTTGATTGCCTAGATCAAGCAACTACTTAACACTATATTAGAAAAACCTACCAAGATCTCATTGATTTTAATAATTGATGAGCTAAATATAAACATAGGGTCACTTTGGTAATGTATTCAGTTAATGGCAAGAGCCAAGTCCAGTTTAGTAGGGATAATAGAAAAATCTTTGACATGATCCTCATAGCTGAAGAAAAGATTATAGAGGTGAAGAGTATGAAAGAAGCTATGGCTAGAGATGATAGAGACTTCAATGACTTAGCTGATCATTAGGATGTCTACTTTTTTAATCCTATTGTGGATTTGGAGTTGATCAAGGATCAACATTAGAAGGATATAGAACTATTGCAGGATCAACAAGGGAGTTCCAAAGTAATGGGCCCACTCATTAGTTAATATTCCTTTTATAAAAACACTGTAACATTTAAAATAGGAATATTATTTTGTACGGAATATGTTAGTCTATTAGCATATTTCCCCTAGGTTAGTCTAATTATAAAAAATAAGTGTATTCTATAAATTTCTAGGTAAGGACAATTGTCCTTATCTTTTGTACACCTGTATGTTGTAACTGACTGATGTAGTACCTTATCTTTCTATAAAAGGCTTGTATCACCATCTTGTAAAGAGAGAGAATTTTAAGAAAATTTTGTATACATGGAACAATTAATATAATCAAGGAGTTTTACAAAGATTTTCCATATTTGATATGTCAATTGCTAACATAGATTTTCTCTCAATTGCTAGTTTTATGTCTTAAATTTGAATAGTTTCTTTGAATTTGTTATTGCATTTTATAATCATAGGGTTTATAATTTGTGCATACACTAGATTAGTTAAAGGATATTGGATTTGGTTCATTTCATTTTTATCTATATTTAGATGTGCAAATTCTATTTGATTATAATAGTGAATACTTAAAAGTAAACATGGTTCTTACTTGTGATTCTTTACATTATCCTTCAAAGCTTATATGGTATATATTGAAATATGAGCTTAGGCTATTTTTCATTATATATTGGTTTTAATGTATACTTAATTGACATTCATACTTTGTCATAATATTTGAGACTAAGATAGATAATCACTCATTTTCTTTCTGCTTTACCCCTCTTTGCTCTTTTTTTACACTAGTTCATTGTAGTTTAAACTTCATTATAAATATTCATCTAGATTAATTTATAGATTAAGTTTGGATCATAATTCATTAAGCATTGTCAAAGATACTTTAAATTTATAGATTTGACCATGATGGATCCCAACCATCAATTGTTATAAATTTGTGTGGACAGTTAAAAATTGCTTTGCCACTATTTCACCATATGTAACATCAAGTTGCCATAACCTACTACTCAGGCTCTAAATTTTTAGAATTATAAAATGAGAAGTGTTCTTAAACACTGAGGACATCTATGGTACATTTAAAGGCATCAACATGTCCTTGTTGGTGGGCCCATTCATGAATTCTTTGAATCTTTGTTAACCTTAGCATGTTTTGATCTAAGATTAGAGTATCTTTGTGTTTTTTAGTAAATTCTTTGATTATAAGTATAAAGATCATTGATCTTTGTGGTTTGTGACATATCTTTGTGCTTACTTAGGAAAATATTAAGGTTCTTTGAGATTTGATACTTATTTTTTGTAAATTTAGCTTAAGATTTGAATATCCACATTATTTTAGGTTAAGATGGCTTGTTTTGATCAAAGGTTGGCATATATTTCCTAGATATGAGTTTATTTGGGCTTAAACTTATAAAGATACATCATATTAACATAATTGGATACATCTTTGAGCTATTTTAGGTAAATATCAATGTCCTTTACTATTCTTTACAAGATATTTACAAAATGAGCTTAATGTGCAAATTTGATCTTCGTTACTTATAAAGATTATCCTGATACATCATATTTCAAATAGGATCTTCAACCTTCAAGTTGGAATTTCCAAAGATTTGAACCAGATCACACTTAGAGACAAGGGAACCTTTGCTTGAACTTGAGGTTCATATAAAAGCTAAGCATGACAAAGGTAGACATAGGAGATCCAAATTTTTTCTGACTTCACCCCTTCAAGGTACCTTTGAATTTATCCTTTTTCCAAGAATTTATTGGTTTGGATAATCTTTAATCAATGTGCTAGGTAATGTACATGATCTCCCATGCAACCTTGAGAAATATTTGCCTACATTTAGTCTAACAAGTATAGTAACTGCTGAAGAGCACATAAAATATTTTAAAGCTACCTTAATTTTGCTAAATGTTGGGAATGAGGATGTAGCTTCCAATTTATTCCCCTTTACCTTTAAATATGTTTATTATGAATGGTTATTGAACTTACCTGACAATTATATCACTAGCTAGGATGACTTTACTAACATTTTTATAGATCAATTTGTAAAGATTGTTAATCTTTTTGTTATTTATCACTAGTTCACAACCATTAGAAGGGATGCAAGTGAGACTATAAGTTCCTTCAATGATATATTTTAGAAAATGTATAGAAAGACAATAGAACAATATAAACTTGATGATATTTAAGCTCTAGATATCTACAAGGATGTAGTGGATCCCATGACCTCTGTGTTCTTGAAAATATCCATCCCAACTATAAATTCATTGGTCCATGCCTATTTTGAATCAGTAACCATAAATGACCAAATATAACCCCAAGGAAAAATGTCTTACTCAGTCTCAAACATTAACTCCCAAATCTCAATCAATTGCCCTTGAGTCATGTTTCTCTCAACCAAAATTTAGGATTCTTAAGTCATCCTACTAATGAATTCAATACAAATGATCAAAGATCTTTAGTACCAATTTGTGGTGCTAACAATAATGAGGTGCATAATTATAAAACTCTTAAAAATGAGAATTAATCTACTATACAAATGGTCCAAAAGTATAGAACTAATTTTCTTTAGCTGCAAAAATAAGTTGGAAATACTGCTAAAATATCTGGTAGGAATTTATCATTTTAAAGGTTTAATAGGCCAAACAATAGATATTATAATGATAGTTTCTATAATAACAAGGCTACTAAACCATCTTATAACAATAATAATATGGACATTAATCTTACTAATATTACATTACGTAATTACTATAGAGTGTATTGCATTGCCAAGCATGGTGAAATTGATTGTATAGTTTTTTGCAAAGATTTTGAAGTTTTCCAAGAGGATTTGGATACATTCAAAGTGGTCCCTAACAAGGAAAGTGGTGCAAGTGCATATATATCCAAGTCATATGATCAAGCCTTCATGGTGGATACTTATGATTTCCTTGTTCAAGAAGAGAATGAACCTAATGAGATCCCTAAGGAGATCTAAGCCTTTCAATAGTTCTTGAAGGAGACCTATCCCTTGAGGAATAGAGAGCAGAGGTAACCATTAACTACCTAAAAACCTCTAAACAACTTTGGAACTCCTCCAAACACCTCTTCAAGTAATAATCTAGAGCCACCTAAAGGGAGTACCTTTAAGCCCAACATTGATATTCCTATTTATTATAATAAAATTGGATATAACATTATTGAAGATATGAAGAAAATAAAGGCTAACATCACTTTGCATGAACTTACATAGATTAAAGATCAAAGGGACCTCTTGATAGAATATTTGCCCAACAAAATCCAATGAGCCAGCCAAGGTTGACCATGCTACTATGACTGTACATAAGGCTAAGGAATAATCTCCTCCTTTCCTACTCACTGTCAGGATGTTTGGTAAGAACTTGCATAATTTTTTGTTAGATTTAGGTTCATCTACCAACATCATGCTAGAAATTATATGTAAACAACTAGGCTTGACCCTTATTAAGTCTAATAGAGTTGTAATTTAGTTAGACAAATCTAGAGATAATGTAATTAGGAAAATTTTAAATGTTCATATGCAGCTAGCCTCTGAACCTAGGGTTTAATAATTCATTGATATTCAAGTTGCTAATATACCTAATGTTTATGGGATCTTGTTAAGAAGGGAGTGGACCAAGGCTCTGAATGGTTATATGTCCATAGATTTCTCACATTTATGGGTACATTGGAAGGGAGTTCCTAATTAGATCAGGGTTGAGAGAGAGCTAAGGATGAAACACATGATCATCGAGTACAATGTTGTAAATGAGAGGGTCAACATAATTGACTTAGACTTAGGGGTCTTCACCCTATAAACTGATAAGGTATATGATCCCAATAGTGCTCATGTTATTCTTGGACTATGGAAATTACATTTTAATGGTGCTACATGTAAGGTTGGATCTATAGTAGGCATTGTCCTTACTGACCCTGTTGGTAAGAAATACCATGCTTCTTATAGAATCCAATTCCCTTACACTAACAATCTTTCTGAATACGAAGCTTTTATCCTAGGTTTGTAGTTTGCTATAAAGAATAAGTTCAAAGAACTTCTAGTTTATGGAGATTCAGAACTAGTGGTCAACCAAGTAAGAAGCAAATACCAACGCAATCTCTCATATCTTAAGAGGTATAAGTTCAAGGTTTGGTATTTGATTGAATCCTTTGATGATTTTATCATCACTTCCCTCTTAAGAGAAGAGAACCAAGATGATGATGAGTTGGCATCTACTACAACCAACCTCATTCCCAACCAAGATTCCCCCAATTTTAGCATTGAGTTGATCCATTGTCCTTCAATCTCTGATAATGTTATCCTTTTTCAAATTTTTAGTGATGATTAGAAGATATTGGATTTCATGACCAATTCTAGAGAAGTTGATGCTCATTTTATTTTTGAGACTAATTAAAATATTTCTAAGGAGGATAAGTTTGATGGTAAAGTCATCGAGTTGAATGACAAGAAGATCCTTAAGGGGATAATTCTTTAGAGAGACTATTTGATCAAGACAAATTGGCTAAGATTTCTAAGATTCCAAAATCAAGTGCAAAAGACTATAATGTTGTTTATCTTGGTCTCCAACATCAACCCCAGTTAGTAAATGTTGGAAAATCTTGCACAAACATTGAGAAAAAAAATCCAAAGAGATCATTACCCAATATAGGGATGTCATAACATGGTCTTATGATGATTTAAAGATCTTTGATCCAAGGGTCATCACTCACACCATCCCTCTTAAATAAAACTACAAAACATTCATGTAGAAATAGAGGCATGCAAACCTTGTCTTAGAACCAATGATGTTTAAAGAGGTTAATAAGCTATTAGATGCTAGGATAGTCTTCCCCATCAGGCATTCTACCTAGGTGGCTAATTTGGTGTTAGTCAGGAAGAAGAATGGTGAGATTAGGCTTTGTATTGACTTTAGGAACTTAAACAAATCATAAAAAAAGGATAACTATCCTCTCCCTTCTCTTGACTAGGTTATTCAAGTTGTTTTAGGTTTATCCATGATGTCTTTTCTTGATGGATTTTTAGGTTATAACCAGGTGTTGGTTTACAAAGAAGATAGGATGAAGACAACTTTTACCAAAATATAGAGAGCCTTTGATTACAAGATAATTCCCTTTGACCTAATAAATATAAGATCTAAATTTTAAAAGGCTATGGACCATGCCTTCCAAGGCCTGATAGCTAAATGCATCATTATTTATATGGATGATCTATTTTTTTTTTTCAAAATGTTGAATATCACTTCATGAATTTGCAACAAGTGTTTGAAAGATGTAAAAGGTATGGGATTTCTTTAAATCCCAAGAAAATTATTTTTCGTGTTTCTGAAGGAAAATTACTAGGTCATGTCATAACCAAGGATGGGATCTCTATAGATCTTGAAAGAGTGGAGGTCATATCTAGAATAGAACCTCCAAATAGTAGAAAAGGGTTAAAGTCATTTTTTGGTAAGATAAACTTTATAAGAAAGTTCATTTCTAGATTTGCAGAGATTGTCAATCCATTAAATGACATGTTGAAGAACGATGCGAAGGTATCATGGAATGAAGAATCTAGAAAGGTATTAAATGAAATTAAAGAGGCCATTATCCAAGCTCTAGTCCTGATAAGTCTTGACTTTTCAAAATATTTCTATCTCTACTCCTTTGCATCTGACCATACTATGGCTACAATGTTAACTGAGAAGATTGATGGGTGTGATCACCTAATAGCTTTTATGAGCACTAATTTTAAGAGTGTTGAGTTAAACTATTCATTGATTTTTAAATAGGCATATGCATTAGTTAAGGTAGTTAATAAATTTAGGCATTATATCTTTATAAATAAGGTGAATCCTATCTTACCTGACCCTACCACAAAGGTTATGTTACGTCAAAATGAGATTAGAGAATGTAGAGGTAAGTGGATGTTAGTTTTATAGGAGTATGACTTGGAGATGAAAATTAAAAAATTAGTAAGGTGCCAAGGTCTGATCTAGATGATTTCTAATACTAACCCTAGGCTAAGTATTATACAAATGGATCAATATAACTTTTAGGCTAGTGAGTGGTATGATTCAATCATACATTTACTAATTAGTGGTACTTATCTTATAGGTTTGACCAGAGAGTAGAGGAGGGCCTTGGGATTGAAGTTAACCCACTATATAATCAAGGATGAGGTCTTGTATAGAATAAAATTTGAAGGAATTTACTTGAGATGTCTATCATAAGAAGAAGCTACCCAAATCATGAGCACCTTCCATGAAAAACTAGGCAGTGGACATCCATCTGGGAGAACCATAACCCATAGAATTCTCAGAGCTAGGTAATATTAACCAACTATTATTAAGGATGCTCACAAACACGTGACGCAATGTCACTCATGCCAAGTCTTTATTACCAAGAAACCAAAGGTAGTGATGCCTTTGTAACCAGTCATGGTTTATAAACTCTTTTCTCAATGGGGATTATAATTTATTGGGGTCATCAACCCCAAATCATCTAAAAGTCAAAAATTCATCCTCACTACCATAGATTATTGTATAAGGTAGGATGAATTTGTAGCCACCAAACAATGCAAGTTGGAGGAAGTGATCATTTTCTTAGAAGAAAACATTTGTACTAGATTTAGAACTCTAGTCTTTGTAATGTGTAACAATGGGTCTGCATTTTCATCCATAGAGATGAATAAATGGGATTATGATAATCACATTTGTTTGAAGTTTTAATCTAACCATTATCCCCAAGGAAATGGAGTCTCTGAGTCTACCAATAAAAATTTCATGAAAGCAATCAACAAATCTGTTGAAGACAAAACTAGGACTTGGAAAAAGTTGCTCTCATATACATTATGGGAAGATAGGATAAGAATTAAATAAGCCTTGAAGGTAACACCTTTTTTGTTGGTGTATGTCCAAGAACCAATCTTTCCTATCACTCTTAATTTTCCCACATATAGATTCATGCATGAATATATGGAAGAGGGTTAGGAGTTAGCAACTCAAGATTATTAGACATAATTCAGATGGAAGATGCAAGGGAAAAGGACTTTTCTGATTTTACCAGGCATCAAACCATAGTAAAAAGATGGTTTGATAAAATATCAAAGATTAAGGTGTTTAAAAAAGGGGACCTAGTTCTCCTTTGGAATAAGTATCTGAACCTAAAGGCAAACTTGGAAAATTCACACCTTTATGGATTGGTCCATACCAAATTGCAAAAACACTAGGGAAGAACACCTTTAAGTTCAAATATCTACAAGGAACAAAGTTCACATTTCCCACCAATGGGAAACACCTCAAGTGATACTTATCTACTACTCTTGAGGTCCTTATGGAGTAAACTATAAGATGGTTAGATTTAGTGTAGGTAGGCTAGCTAGTTTTTTTCATGTTCTTTCCTTCCTGTCCCTTATTTGTATGTAATAATGTATATATTTATTTTCTTTCATTTTATTTCTTGATTTATATTCTGTGTTTTCTTTTTTTGCCTTGTTCCTTGACTCTATTAAGTCCTTTTGGACAATCTTGAGCTCAAAGTTAGGCAATTTATTTGAAATTTTTTGAAATTCAAAAATGTAGGTGTGTACCTTAAGCATATGAAGACCATGGTTCTAGAATGTATGCCTAATGTTATAATTTCAAGAAAATTATGAGGACCAATGGAAGAAGCCAATTATTCCATGAGAACTTAGGAATTATCTTCAACTCACATTGGTTTTAAGAATATTTGTAATTATAGAGTGAGATTTTAAATTATCATTGTATAGCCACATTAGCACTTAACCAACATCCTTACTTGGGATAAGGGTTGTATCCATGGGTGATTCAATAAAAATAAAACACTCAATGAAATCTTAGGACCTGTCTACCCTAATTCCCAACCTTGCTAAAATCATAAAGGTCTAAAGAAAATACAAAAAATAAGGATTCAATGCAAAATTAAAAGCTTTATGAGCATAGGTGATTATGGTAATCTCCACCAGGGCTATAAACACCTAGTTGGTATTGGAACAAGGCCTTGATTAGAGCCAAAGGCATATTTTTTAGGGTTATGGATGTCTGATTGGTAGTAGAGAAATTCCCAAGCCTTCCCTAAACAAAAATCATGGTTCTTAATGGATATCAAAACATGCTCCAAGTCAGTGTTATTGATTAAAGACATGAACCCTGGAAGTTATTTATTGAACCCCATGGAAAATAATAAGTGGAATCAAAGCACACACATAGTATGTCTGTGTCTTGATATTTGACCCTAATTTTGTAAGTGCAATATTTTTTTCAACCATAATCTAGTCTGGATAATGATATTGATCAAGTGGAGTGGATGCCCCAATTATTTTTATAAATCAAAGTCTCTAGGTTCTAACATAGTGCTATGTTTCCCTCATGAGTTGCCATTTGTTGAGGCCAACATATCCCCATTTTTTCAAATTTAGGACCATTGAGAAACCTAGAAGATTAAACATGAAAATATGACATGTTAGGATCATTTGTAGAATTTGAAGATCATCTACTTTATAAAAATCAATCTTACTTATTATCTTTTGATTTAATTTTGTCTAACATTACTAATAAATGGTCTTCATGACTTTTATTTTTAGGTTCTATGATGTTTTTTCTTGATAAATTCACATTCCAAAACCTTGGAAAAACCCTTAGTTCAAATTTGAATACTGGTGGGAACTAAATTGGCAAGAACCTTAAGCATAATTGTTATGTTTAAAGATTTAAGTCATTTTTTTAACACAACTCAAACCAAGCCTATAAATTCTTGGTTCCATTTATTGTTTCCCATTTTAAAGTTCTTTATATTCCTAACTAAGTCTAATGTTAGTTTTATAGGACCCCTTTTAATATTTCTTATCTTAGTCCATTTGATTTATACCTTAGCCTAAGGTTTTAATCTTAAGCCCCTATTGTATTTATTAATATAAATGGGACCTTAGACTTTACACCTTAGCCTAAGTTTCTACTTTAATCTTGAGTTCTAACTTAATTTATTTGTATTTTTATAGATCTAACAGCATGTAATTCATTATGGGGATTGATCAGATAAAGAGAGGAAGACCTGGGTCTTGGATTAAAAATCATGCAACTCACAAGATCTAAAGGTTCGTGCTTCCTTTTGGTATTTTTATTAGACATCATGAGGAAATTAGGATAGGATCCAACACTCAATTCTTTAAACTAATCAAATTTGAGCACATAAATCATGATTGATGGTTCTCGCTTCATCATGGACCAAAGATCAGATGGAGCAAAGAACTCATTGAAAATTCAAGAGCTAAGGGGATTTGTAGAGATACCACATGACATTATCATGCTCAAATATTAAAAATAAATGGGACCACCAAACAAAAACAACCAATATCAAGCAAGCTCCTAAATCATGATTAGATGACCCTCGCTTCATCACTGATCTTCATCCAATGAAGTGAATTAAGTCCAAGATCCTTACAAGCCCCATGGGGGTGATAAGTAGCACTCTTGCATTAGGTTATAGGAATTTTATGAGCTTAAAATTGACATTCATGTAACCTTTATTTGATTCCTATGAGGGCATATTTGATGACCACTCGATCATCAAATGTAAGCCCATCAAATTAAAAGTTACACTAGCTTAAAATTGATATTTGAACAGCCATCATTTGACATTCGTGAGGACATATATGATGTCTGTGAGACTGTCAAATTTGAGCTAAGGAATTATTTTTCTTATGAATAAAAAACACTCCAAAATATTTCTAAAAAGCTCATGAATTCCTTTGCAGATGACTGAAATCCAGCAAAAAATCCCTAAATAGTAGAAATATTCAATCTAAAAAAATGTAAATAGTCTTATGGTTTAAGTATATGCATAATGAACTTAGTCTAAGTCTATAATTTAAGGTCCCCATTTCATTTTGTTTAAATATTGTGAACCTTAAACTATAGACTTATGCTAAGTCTTATTTTAAAGAGTCTTTGTAACGTAGAAATTAGACCAAATGCTTCTAACCAAAGGTTTTAGTGTGTTTATTAATGTAATAAAATTATATTTGGACATTAGGTCATTATATCATTTTGATCCCTTTGAACATGTTCTATGGACTTGACATAAATATTTTAGCCCAAAGTATACATTGTGTTTATTTAACATAGTGTAAACTTTAGCCTAAAATATTTAACCATGATATCATATATATGAATCTAAAAAAATTAGGTATAAACACTTTATCCTAAATTTTATTTCATGTTTAATAAAAATAAAATAAACCTTAGCCTAAGAATTTTAAGCCTAAGTCCCTACCTTAATAATGTGCTAACTTAAAGCTTGGGCACCTTTGCAAATTAACGTCTCATGCTACATCACGAGAGGATGATCCAATGGTGCAAAGACCCTTTAAAATTTTCAATGGAGTCTTGAGAGCCATAGGTTTGGCATGTGGAAAAAACACATTTGAAGTATAATTGATAGATGATCTAATGGTTTGTGTTTCATCATGCTCTGTGATCTAATAACATAAAAGCATCAAATTTTTTTGAAAGGCACTTGAAGACACCAAGTGGAACAAATACAAAGCTCAATACCAAAAGGATCCCATCACAAGACTTGGGCCCAATTCATGATCAATGGCTCACAGTCAATTGTAGGATCTTCATCTAATGGTGTGAAATAAAAGAAGGCATTTTAAATGCCAACTACTAGTACTCAAAGACATTTATGAAAAATGCCATGAAAGGTCTAGATTGATGCCACATAAGTGCCACATAATCAAAAAAGGATTAAATAAAATATGTTATGTGCTTGAAAATGAAAAAGTATAAAGGCAAAAGTTGAAATAAAATTAAAATCACATATGAGCCAAATTATAAAGGAGCTACTACCATTAAAGCTCTAAAATCATAAGCCTTGTATAAAAGAGACCTAGGTGAACTCAATTGGTTACAGTTCAATTTGAGAGAAGCTTAATTATGTTTTTGAGCACATAAGAGCATCATAGAGATCAATTAAAATCTGGTGTGAATAATTTATAGAAGTAAAATCCATGGCAGCTGGTAGGTAATAGTTGAAAGAAGAAACAAAGCTCCACCTACCCATAGACAACAAAGGGAAAATATTTAAGGACAACCCTAAACAATGGAAATAAGAATTGGTATTAAATCTTCTTCACCATAGAGGAGATGAAACCCATCATCAAAGAGGAATAGAGAATTATCATAGTTAGTAGGAAACATTATGACCTGGTCATTGTTCAAATCGCTGACCTTCATTTTTCTACTACAAAACTAGATTCATTATATTGATGTGTTTGCTCCAATTTTCATAGACTATAATATGGAAAATGATTGGATCATCCATGAAATAAATTCTAAGAAGGTAGCCTACATTTCCCTTTTAGCCTTCAAAAAATACTATAAGATCCCAATACCCCATGTAAATTTGTCTAAAATTAGGGAGTGGAACAACAAGCATGACCTAGATACTATCCTCAGACCATGGTTACACCAAGGGAACCATGTCTTTAGAAACTTTGAGGATAATATCCCAATAATCCAATTCAGGGAAGGGATTAGGGTAATCATGACCATATTAAATATAGCATCAGGAACCTCCTCAACCACATATGTAAATAAGACCTAGGTCCCTTATGTATATTTCATGGTGGAAGAGAAGCTCACCCCTCTAATTGGAGACTTGATCAGTGTCTTCCTAGCCAAGCAATTTTATATGATTTCATACTTGTTAGATGCCCTACTTGCCTCCATCATCTTCTTAGGCATTATGAATTGGTCTCTTAAGGGTAAAACCACTATATCCCACCACTATTTAAAATTTCACATCTTCAAATAGAGGAACCACATGTAATTCATCTACAATTATGTATATCCTACTCTGGTGGAGGCCATAATATGTTATCCCATGTCTAGGGTGCACCCATTGATTAAGAAATATATAGAGATGATGGGGGATATCTATTTTTATCTAGATTTCATAGTAATCCAAATTGAGGGAATCATGTCCCAACCCTACAGATTGCCTGTGTATGTTCCTAGTAAGTTAGCAGAGCAAGAAATTTCCTCCTAAATCATTAATGGTGTTGATAGGTACTATAAGGAAAAGAGGGAAGGTCTTCTCCACCCCTTTTCTTTAATCATTAGAAGTACCATGCTGCAAGGGTAGAAGTAGGTTGAGAGTATGTCCAATCATAGGGACTCATTTGGATTCCAATTAGATAAGCTCAAAATGTGGGATCCCAAAAACATAGTGGGTAATCATTTAAAGGAAAATTAGCTCCCCAAGCTAATATATGTGCATCATCTTGGTGTCCATGACACCATTTAAATCAAGGAAAGGACATATAAATAAGTGTTGGGCAAGATTAAAGGGTACAAAATTAATTTAAAGCATAGGTTAGCAAGTGATGATAAACATACAAGAGAGGTGTGGTAGATGCATCCTCTCTAATATCATTTATTGCCCTCATCTTCTAGACCACCCAAAGAATAGCCTCAAATGAAGAATCCACCACCCCAAAGATAAATTAACTAAAGACATGGTAAGGATAAGATTGAAGAGAGACATGGAGAGGGAACCTCATCCTCATCACTACCCTAAAGGCCTCCATATCTAGTTGAGTATTTGGACATGATTGTCGTGGAGCCAAGTGAAACAATTGAAGGTGCCCTTAAAGATCTTACTGAGGCATATGGAATCAATAAGGAGGAGGAGTAGATTAAAGAGACATAGGTCCAAGTAGGGGATCCTAAGGAGGATAAAGGAAAAGAGGTTGCTTTTGACATAGTCCTAGTATCACCCCACGAGAAGAGGAAGGTAGAGTTAGCATTGGTCCCTGTTGGACCAAGAAAGAAGCCAAGATTGACCCTCACTCACCCCACTAGCGAGATCAATCTATCTAGTGAGGAGTTCCCCATCTATGGACCAATCATCCTTGATTGTTTCATTTATGTAAAAATTTAGAATACCCCCTCTCTCTCCCACTCATGGGTACTGATAAAGGCTAGTGACATAGAGGTGCACGATGACATCAAGCCATGGATCAAGGCTTTGATGAGAGAAAAAATAGAAAGGAGGATAGTGGCCATTATAGGGCCAAAGAGTAATAAATTATATGCTCTAATATCATCTAAAAACATAGGATTTGACATTACAAATCCTTTGACATATATAGATCTAGTCACCACTGTCCATTTCAATTCAGAGACATCTAAACTAGAAAGGGTCACCATGCGGAAAGAAGTAATAGGAATTAAGGAGTTCACCTTCCAAAAGTTTAAACCATTTTAGGTTTGACCCTAGTTTAAGGGAAATATCTAGGAGAACATCCCATCCATGAGGAGGATGTTGATATCTTAATTGATGCTCAGTCAGCTCAGGCCAAGGTTGGGATCCAAGGAATGAAGTAGAGGATCTAAAATTTGGAAAAAGAAAAAAAGAGCCTAGAGATATGATATTCTATCTATACCTAATGCTATTTTATACATGTTTTAAGCCTCATTTTTTGATATGTTCAATTCCCTATAGTCCATGAAGAAGAGGCAAGATTCATTGATACAACAAAGTGAAGTGGCCAAAGGAATAATAGTAGAATGGCAAAAGGAAGAAACCAAGTTGAAGGATATCATCAACATATGGATTAGGAACAAGCTTCCCAAATAAAAATTTATTATCCTAGGACTCCTAAATATTTAATTTGGGATAGTGGTGGACAAAATATAGAGTCTAAGTACTTGGTCAATAGGCTTGGATAGACTCCTTAGAGATGATGAAGAGTTGATTGCCCAAACGAAGCAACTACTTGGCACTATGTTGGCCAACCCTACCAAGAAATAAACCATTGGAATAATTGATGAGGTTAAATATAAACATAGGCTCACTTTGGTAATGTATTCAGTTAAGAGTAGAAAATCCAAGGCCAGTCTAGTAGGGATAATAGCAAAATCTTTGACATGATCCTCATAGCTGAAGAAAAGATCACAGAGGCTTGGAATGTCAAGGAAGCTATGTCAAAATATGATAGAGACTTCAATGGTTTATCTAATAATGAGGATATTTGATTATTTAATCCTATTTTAGACTTGGAGATGATCAAAGATCAACATCAAAAGGCTATGTAACTATTGTAGGATCAATAGGGGAGTCCCAAAGCAATGGGCCCACCTAGTAGTTAATATTCCTTTTATAAAAACATTATAATATTTAAAATAAGAATACTATTTTGTGAGAATATTTTAGTATATTAGCATATTTCCCCTAGGTTAGTCTAATTTTAAAAAATAAGTGTATTCTAGAACTTTCTAGGGAAGGATAATTGTCATTATCTTTTGTGCACGTGTATGTTGTAATTGATCGATGTACTGCCTTATCTTTATATAAAAGGCTTGTATCACCATATTTTAAGGAGAGAAAATTTTGAGAAAATTTTATATACTTGGATAAATTAATATAATCAAATATTTTTGTAAAGATTATCCATATTTGATATGTTAATTGATAATATAGATTTTCTCTCAATTGTTAGTTTTATGTCTTAAATTTGAATAGTTTCTTTGAATTTTGGGTTGCATTTTCTAATCACAGGGTTTATAATTTGTGCATACACTAGATTAGTTGAAGGATACTGGATTTTATTCATTTAATTTTTCTCTATATTTAGATGTGAAAATTATATTTGATTATAATAGTAAATCCTTAAAAGTAAACATGGTTTTTACTTGTGATTCTTTACATTATCCTTTGAAGTTTGCCTAGTATATAGTGAAATATTAGCTTAGGTTATTTTGAATTATTTATTGGTTTAAATTAATTCTCAGTTGTAATTGATGATTTTTCATAATATTTGAGACTCAAATAGGCAATCACTCATTTTCTATCTACCTTACCCTTCTCTATACTCCATTTTTACACTAGATCATTGTAGTTTAAACTTCATTATAAATATCCATCTAGATTAATTTATAGTTAAAATTTGGATAATAATTAATTAATAATTATCAAAGATAATTGAAATTTATAGATTGGGCCATAATGTCTCACAACCATCAATTGTTATAAATTTGTTTGGGCAGTTCAACATTGCTTTGCCACTATTTCACCACAGGTAACATCAAGTTTCCATAACCTTCTACTCATGCTATGAATTCCTAGAATTATAAAATTAGAAGTGTTATTGAACACTAAGGAAATATGTATAACATTCAGAGGCATCAATATTTTATAGCTAATAGCTATTGCACACACACATGCAAACATATTAGGGTAGTCTTAGAAGAAATTATATAGTAAACTCTAAGGTATCAAATAAAAATTCCTTCCATTTAAATTAGATATTTCACACCCTTATTTGGAAGATTATATCTAAAAGTAGAGGGGTATCTAAGGCAACTTTTAATCACACATATAAGGATATAACAATAAAAACACTTTTACACACTTAGATAATTTGAAACAGTCAACCTAATTACAAATAATTAATGAGATTTTCTAATTATCTAATAGTTATTACACATATTCAATTAGAATACACTAGTAATAACAAGATGGAATTATCTATGTCTTTTTTACACTTAAAATTAATGGATCAAACAACCAAGAAAGTAAAACACAATTAACTACATAGACTTAGAATAAAAAAGGAAACCAACACAATTGTGTGATAATTTAAATACTTCTTGTATTGATGATTTTTCCAACCCATAAAAATAAGAAGATTACAAATATAAATGGATTTAAGGAGGGCTTGCCTCATCCTCTAAATCTATGCAAAAGTTTAAAATTACATGTTAATGTTAATTAGAATGATATTTCTAATTAATTTAAGTTATGCATGTACGTCTAAACTTAGTCAAAGCTGAGTCTTTCAAAATGTGACTCATTTTTAAAAATACATGAAACCCGTGCATATTTACAAAATTGTTCAATCAATATTATATGTCTTAGTTACATTGTTAATTTACATGTAAGAAAATATATAAAAATAATTGAATAGACTAAGGTTTATTATTTAATGGAGCCTACATGGTTGAACTGATAGTCCTTGGAGGGACTATAGTGGAAGGTGTAGTTGGAATGGGAAACTCAACCATACAACTCTTATTTACTTCCAATTATTAGTAGTGCTTGTATATATAATATTTTCATTTACATGTTGCAACCTTACTACATCCATATTCAAAAAGGAGGGTCTATGCACCCTGGTGACTTACGCTAGCAAACAAGATTTCTCCACCTTGGTGGCTCTGAATTCCACTCAAAATACATATACCTTTGTGAACTTTTTTCTAGAAAATCTCAATTCTTATTCAATTTATTATAGTGTACATCCCTGGAGACTCTTTTTAAAATAAGCTAACTATTGTTGTAGTATCTAAACAAAATTAGCCCTGCTTATTAATTTACCTAAAGGATCAAGGGCCTAGAAATGTTTAAACTCCTTCAAATTTTGTAGGACTTGTTTTTTCTACTCTATCCATTTAGGAATCAAGGATTGTGTTCTTCATACCCATTTTTTAATTTTTGATATCCTAATGACCACCATATTGAGAGCATTGAATGTTTCCAATGGTGTCATAAAATCACATGGCTAAAAGGCTTGTTGATTATATATAATATAAGGAAATTCAACTTATTTTCATCTTCTTTTAAATAATTAAATAGTTTGATTATTTAAACTATGTGAGGGGATAATTTGGCCTTCATTGAACCAATAGTCACCAAAATATTTTAAATCCTAAGATAAACATTTGTAAATCACTTTCAATCTCTCTAGGAACATGAATAATTTTTTTTTGTTCTCTTACCTACTCCAACTCTTATTGTAACTCTTGCCTAGCCTAATTTATACCATCATGAATTTATATCAATGCCTATTTATTTACCTATAGGTAGGCTTTAAATACCTCATTAAATGGGGACTACCCAAGTCTCTTAGTCTTTTTATTTGATAATGAGAACACATCCTACATTTTATCCAATACCAACCCCATGCCATAATCATATTCTATCTTCCTCTTCCTAACTATCTATATTGTAGTTGTTGATTTATCAAAAAATGAGTTCATAATGGGAAGCTCAATTATTATTAGATCGGGTCTTTAGGAGGCTTTGGATTCTAGGTTTGTAGCTCATTGGGTAATTACCAACTATGTGGCATCTATTGATAGATTATTATCAACTATAGTTCATGTCAAAACATCCCTTGAAGATTGCATCAATGCCTCTACATGAAATGGTCTACTAATGATGTCTAGATGATCTTAAACCAATCTGCATTTCTAAACTAAGGCATTGGATGAATAAACTAAGTGGGTTTATTCTTCTTGGATTTAGCAAAGGGAGTAATATATGCAATCTAGGTTGTGATGGATGAAGGCATAGTCAATCCAAATTGAGTAGAAGATACGTGTAATTGGGAGCTAGCAAGGCTTCCATTAGTTTTCTTAAAGTTTACTTTCTTAAACTAAGGGGGTCAGGGGACACTACAACTAAATTAATAGTAGGGGAGGTAAAAATAATTGGAGTAACATAAATAATAGGATCTAGAGTATTTCCCCAATAGTAGAAGCAATAGGACTAGTAGAAGCAATAAGAACATGAAAAGAAATAGGGAGTGAAGAGTTTAAAGCATCACTAGGAATAATATGATCTAATGAAACAAAATTCATAGAAGATACTGTAGAAACAATAGGGATTGAATACATAATAGGCATTGAGGCAATTATAGGAGCAAAGTCCTCACCTAAATTTTATGCCTTTATTTGAACTTTCCATTTTATTCCTTGAAGACTCAAGATTTTGTCCTTTTGTAGCTCCTCATCCTCATCCTCATTCTTAGGGTTTTCTTAGATTGGTGTCTTAGCAACTATGTGCATAAGGTCCTTGAGAACTCTATGGTTCTTCTTGTAGTAAATTTTGGCCTTTTTAGCCAAGGGAAGAGCTTAATGAGTAGTATTGAGTATGACACACACACTATAAATAAATAGAATAGAAGAGGTAATAATAATGATTGAATCTTAAAGATTAGAATAATTAATAAAAATTGGTTCCTTATCTCTCCCAAAATAAATTATAATAGTAGGAATTTCTTCCACCTCTTACTCTAAATTAATAGTTATCATTAAAATTGGTGGTGTTTGAGATGGCCCTTCCTATGAGTAACTTAAAATCATAGGGGATTCCTCCAAACCCTACTCTTGCATCATGGTTTTCATCACAATGGGTGGTGATTTGGAGGATGTTCCTTGGTCCACTAGCTATTGAGTTGGCTCAGAAGTCCAATAGTCTATAGTTATCCATCCACTAGGAGGTGGAAGCCTACTATGTGCCTCTATAATTTTTATGAATGGCTCCACTTGTATAATTATTGAAATCTCCTTCCTCAATCCAATTGATTTTGATCCTTCTATAATTTTATCATCATATTTTTCATTCAAAATATGAAATCATGCTCATATGGTTCATGTTGGTAAGGGATGCCAAAATATTAGATGTGATTTTGAATTAGGATACAAGGATCCCAATACCTATGAGCCAAAGTCACCAATGAATAGTATTCCCTAATTTTATCAACTTCTCTAAAATGTTTTTTGATAGTATAGAACATTTGACCAATCATCAAAGAGGAGCCATGAAACAAAACCTTCTTATCATTCAATCTTCATCAACGCTCCACCACAATTGGTAAGTGATATCCTTTTTAGCTATTTTATCAAGGACATACTTTGGGAGATGCAAAGGTGAGACCTTGTTCCCCATAACCATGATTATTATGTAATTAGGATAGAGACAATGATCCCCTCTTAGACCCAATGTTTTACTAATTATTTTTTATATTTCAAGCAAGGATTCCTCATGAATTTCCATTTAGACTTGAGATCAAACATTATAAATAATCTTAAATATATTCCTTGTATAAGCATATATGTGGAGGAAGGGGGAAAGTTGCATACTAAAATTTTAATACGATTTTGGACTAGGCTCTAGAGAGATCCATTGTCCATGTAAACAATGCTCATGATTACATATAACAAATATGACATCATATAGAAATGATAAAGCATGTGCCTCTTGTCCTTATTAAAGATTTATTATTATAAATTTTTGATAATTATCTCTCCTATATCGAATGTCAGCTCTGAGGTCATCAATATATACAAAAATGGCATCCATTCTAAGTGGAGGAAATGGATACTGAGGTGACCATATAACCTATTCAATAATTCCATTTCAATTTAGACTCCCATACAACATTTGGTGATACGTACTGGCTCCTTATATTTTAGGGTTACCACTTATCCAAGATGTTGATCATGGTCATTAATGTTATCTTGTCATTGATTTCAAAGAGAGCATGAGATCATAGTGTGTTAATAACAAAGTGATCAAATTGATGGTTTGGATAGTGTTTGCCTAGTTAAGTAATTGATGGATGATATTGATGGTATGGATATGTTACATAGACCCTATGGGATGTTATGAGTACTTATATTACTTATGGAAGTAAATGGAATTCTTAAAAATTATCATTTGAATGTCTAATATCAACTAGTCATCTTAATAGATAATGTTGAGTAAGCATTTTGATGACATCATATTTCACACGTGTGGAAGTTTTAGGAGTAGTTTGATACATGGATGGATTATCCTATGTGAGGAATTCATATGGTTTAAATTTTAGGTCTGGATATGGAGTGTAACAAAATTTATTAAGGTGTAGAGTTGGCTTCTTGGATAGAGTTTACCAAGTTCCCATAACTAAATTTGTGATATTGAAGATCTACGATGAGCATTAAATCAAATCACAGATCTAATAGTGAGAATTTATTCTGACTGGATAAGGATCCAATAGATTTCATGATATTTTTATATAGAGATAAATTAAGTATGTAAAGTCAAATTTTCAAAGGTTCCTCAGAAATCACACATTAGTGACATGTGTCTTAGTCTCGTTACGTTGATAGAAGATCAATGCCATGCGAGTGCTTTATCAGATAGAGATCAATGGTAAGCATATGATCATGTAGTTAGATATCAACAGTGCATGTTAAGTCAAAATGTGGAAGGATTCTCAATATATACATGGGGTTTCCAAGTGGTGGAATTTCATTGGAGTCTAATAGTCAATGTTCTCAAAAGGCACGCGAGGGTGCCAAGTGTCTCAATCATGAAAGCATAGATATAAGATCAATAGTAAGTGATTGTAGATTAAAGAGCAATCTAATCCTAAGGATATCAATAAATCATGTTTGATAAAATTATTTGATGGCACAAGATGATGATAAAGTGTTTGATGTTTAACATTGACATAGTAACGTTGGAATTTGAATATTCAAATTAATGAGGGAAAACTAGTCTATAGTTTTTGAGCTATATATTTTGATCTAAGATGAATTTAATGGTGGTGTAAAAGGAAAATTTATATAGTAATTTAAGTTACATCAATAAAATTTGATTATAATATTATAATATTTTTACAATTGTAGATATTAAGCTCCAAAGTTGACTATGTGTTTGATCATATTTTAAAAGTGACCTGAGAAGGATAATTGAAGAGTTATTAATAGAATTTTGATGTTTTAAGATGAAATAAATATTGGAGAGTGTTTTAGAATATAATAGGACCATATTTATGCATTTTTGAGGTTTTAAAAATCCATATTCATTATGAATAAAGGCTTAGAAGCTAACTATGTTTGTTGAATGCACTGACAGATTGAGTGACCATCTTGCATAGGTAAGTTGAAGGTGTTTTGAGTAGATTTGAGGGAAAAAAATGAGTATGAATATGTAAAATAATTATAAAATATTTATGATAAGGTATTTTATCTCATATTTAACCCATAATCAGATATATAAATTCAAAATAGTATAACTTTATTTTGACTGTGTGATTAGTTTGAGTGGTCATTCTGAAAGATTGAATTGAGTGTTTAAAGCCTGTGTTGAATTATCTAAACCAAATGGAGTTGTATAATAGGTAATTAAGGGTTTACCCATGTTATATAATCATATTTATATGTGAAAGTATTTAATTTTTGATTCATAAGTTTGAGATAATGTTTTCTATCTATGAAGACCTATAGAGCAAGGAGACCTAATTGGTAGGTTCAAAGGTGTGAGTTGGTGTTCTAGGTGGCATGGAACCATATGGGAGTAAGAAAGGGATTATTGGAAATAGGTTTTATATTTTACAATAATTGGTAAATGATGAAGGTGGTATAATTAGTCTCACATGTAACATGTGAGTATGAAGGCCTAATTGTTTTAGGTCTCACTAAGACCTAATGGTGGTTTGGAGATAATGAGGTATTGGCCAACCTAAGGAGTGTGTGTTTCTTACATGTAACTTGTATGATAACCTATTTAAAATGTGTTTCAAATATTTAAAGCATCTTGGCTGACCAAGATGGGTTATACTAAGAGAGTGGTATAAATACAAGGCGCAATTGGACTAATTATTTGAGTTGTGTGTGTGTGGATTCAAGTAAAGGAGAGAAATTTTGAAAGAGAAGGTATAGTTTATTTAGGAACATTAGTGTGTGATAAATGTTATACATTTTTATATAATCAATTTGATTTAGGGGGACACATAAGTTAGCAGACCTAATGATCCTAGAAGAGGTAGTTTGAGAAAGTTAGCCCTAGAGGCAACTTGAGAGAGATTGAAGGTAAAGAGTGAAGATAGAGGTGGTAATTATAAGTTTAATATAATAAATAGGTGTTCAATATGATATATTAAAGGTATATGAGGTGACAATTAGTTGTATAGGGGGTTGGTTTCTCCTTGCAAGGTGAAACTTACTAAAAGGTCTAGTTATTGTGGTTTCTCAACTAAATAGGGGTAGTAGCTCCTTGTAGGATTGGTGTCTCACTAAAAAAAGGGATGGATGTTCCTTGATTATTTGGTTTTGGTATAAATTTAATAATTTCATTTTAAGACTATAGTCTATCTTATAGGGTTCAGTGGGTTTTATCCCCCGAGAGGTTTTCCCATATATATCATGTGTTATGTGCTTGATCTTACTATATCTTCCTTATTTATTGCAATGGTTAATTTATATGAATCATGATTGTAGGTGATGAATATTTAATATTTGGGGATTTAATTAGATTATATGTCATCACTAATTAATCCCCCTCTTAGTGATTGTACCTCTGACATAGGAATGATCTATTTTCTTGGTGTGTTCTTAATTGTGGCCATCTTATTCCATAAATCAACCTAGTGTCCATGAAAGGTGGCATATGTAATGAGTATACATAGGTACATATAAAAATCATTCCATAAAATGTAATAAAAAATATCATGTGGCTTATGTGGTGTAAAAAATAATTGGCAATCACTTTCCTTATGAATAATTAGTCCCTCAGTATGTCAATACAGGGCATCGCCTTAGACTTAGACACTAAAAAATGTAGTTATTGATGATTTAATGAAAATAATTCCACTTCCATATACCTATATATGGATGTAAGATTCACTTCACATGAATGGGTGTCCACATCCTCGATCACATCCTAGATATCTGAATAATTGACATATTCATCATTGAACATGATATAATTAAATATTATATATATATATATATATATATATATATATATATATATATTGTGGAGTCTTTGATAGAGAATTTTAAATGTGAAAAAACTTCCTTGAATATCTTAGATGAAGAAGCCTTTATCTATTGGTTCAATTACATAGTTCTAGTATTTAATTCAACTGTTTGCTCATTTTTTGGAGTTAATTCATGTAGGTATGTAGATAGATTTGGATTCAAATTCTCTTTTGAATGAAAATTTGTTTGAAATATTTATTAATTAATAGGAATAATGTTTTTTATAATTCACTCATATATAATTGAGTATTTGAATTTAATTCCAATTCATGTGCCATTAATGTCCAACATCTTTAGGCTTGTTTTACTCATTTAATTCAAACTTTTCTATTTTACTTTGACATTATGTCATGTAATATTTTTATACATTCAAATAAATGCCATGTTTTAATCTTATATAAGTGTCCCATTGTCATTAATTTCACACAAAATTAATTATGCCAAGTATCATGCCTTCAAAATTGAGATGTCGAGCTTTGTGTCAAGACTAAGCCAACCAATTCTTGCAAAGCTCCAAATATATGAAATGTGAAGGTGAAGGATGTGATGGAAAAAAGTTTCAAATAAAATATTCAAAGACCAAATATCATGAGCAAAACTTGTGAAGAACACTTTTTTTAAACACAAATTATGAATAGTTCATCTAAAGACCAAATCCTGAACACAACCTGTAGAATGCAAATTCTAAATAAAACTTGTAAAATGTAGGATATACAAAGCCAAATTCATGACAAAAGATGCAAATAAAATTTAAAAAAAAATGCAACATATATGTCAAAAAAAACTTCTTGAATAAAATTTATGAATAAAATATGTGAAGAATAAAACTATCAAAGTCTATGACTAGAAAAAATCAAGAGTTACAAACATGACTTACAAAGTGTAAATTATGTGAAGGTAAAACAAGTTGTCTAGGCATGAAGGATTGGATGTTTAGTTATGTTGAAGTACATGACAAATGTTGTGATGAATAAAAATTTTAAATAGAAATTCTAAAGACCCAAAATGTGAAATTCACAACATGTGAAGTTCAAAATGCATGAAGTTTGAATGTGAAAGGCTATATATAAAAAACTCTCGAAGACCATTAATAGGTTAGTCTAAATAAATGACATAGTGAAGAATTAGATAAAAAATAAATTACCAATGTGTTCATATTGAATAACACTCATCTACATTAAGAATGAGAACTTTTAAAGCTTGATCTTGATGAGTAGACATATAAATGGTAATGAAAAGGATTTTCAAATCAAATTAGACCTTTCAAACTTTAATGGGTCCCTACTCAAGAAAAATGAGATTGGAGGTGTGTTGAATAAAATAACACCTTGAAAAAATGAGGGTTATTAGGCTCAAGTGAAGTTGAGTTTACCTAAAATACCCCTATGTCAATAAGCACTACATACATAGCCATATATTCTAAATAGGGCCTTAAACCAATGTAGTTTTTCCCCTTATGTGGTCTTGTATGTGATAAATAGTGTAATATTTTATATGCAAGTGCATGTAATGAAATAACTTGAAACATGGAAAAACATTCTTATGGGATACTATTTGAATTCTATAGTCTTGCAATACTATTACTCTTATGACTAATTTAGAAATAGGGAAGAATAGTTAAATTTTGAACTCAGTTACGTAATTGATCTAGTGATCTTGATAGGTGCTTGCTTGGTAATTTATAGATATATAATAAGTGGGTTTTGTTTTATATTTATACCACACCTTTCAAAATAAATAACTCAAAGGTTTAATTAAGACAAATAGCCAACCCATACATGTTGAAATATTTTAAAATTTTAATTTTTTAAGGTATGAATACTAGAGTTAGAGATTGGACACTAGCATCAATGCTAGTGTCCTACTTTAGATGATAATTTCCAAGGGAATAAATAATTATAGATCTATAAATGATACTAAAGGATATATATCATGTTTTAAGCATAATATGGGCTACTAATGATCTTAACAATCAAAATATTAGGGTTGGACAGTAAGATAATAAATTATCCATAGTGAGATGGTGAACATGAGCCTTTCAATAGTGGGAAGGTCATGTAATTAAGGGTATATCCTTGAGTGATATTTTAAAGTTTTAAATACTAGTTTATGATGTAAAATATATATTTTAGTATCTAAATTCTATGTGCCTCCCCCCATTTAATCTAGTAATGCATAAAGATGAACTTTCTAGGTTAAAGGAAAGAAATATCTGTGGTGTGTACAACATACCTTACTTTGAATTTAGACATGTTTGAATTTTATATATGTATATTACCTATAAATAATAGCATGTTATAACTGTATGCATATAATATAAAAATTAAAATAATTGAAATGCTTGAAAGAAAATATAGTAAGGAGTACACATGTGTGTCAATGAAACCATGTTACCCCTTGGATAGTTTTCTATAGTATTAGTATGCTTCCTAGCTGAAGCATTAGAGATAGGTTCATTAATAAACCTTGGATATTTTAAGATGGAAATTGGAGGGTGATCATACCCCTAATCTAGTGTAAGAGTGAGTTTTGTCAGGGCCATCAAGATCACTGAATCTCCATCACAAATCCAAAATGTAAGTATAATCTAGCCAATCTTGCCCAAGTTGAATGGTTTAAACATAAAAACACTAATAATAGAAGTAATGCCAATTCCATTGAGGGTGTTGAATATCAATCACACTACTAAAGGGAGTCAACTTCTATAGTAGATAAAAGCTCAATTGATGCATTTTGGTAAGCTCAATGCATGAATATTTGTATAATTTGAATATGTATATATAATTTGGTGTATTTGCATGTCATATATGCCTATAATGTGTATCAAGATGAAGTATCAAAATGTAACCTATACTCTATAAAATGTGTATAATATGTGTCAAATTTTGAAAACCTTTCTCCTAAATCTATGAAAAATGGTGCCAAATGTATAATATTTTGTCACAAGTGTATATCTAAATTATGTGAAATGTATTAAATTCTTCTAATTCTATGAATTGTGTTTATGTATACTCACATTTCTATGAAATTCCCCCACTAATATACCCCCATTTTAAGGTATGGGTAATGTAATGTGATAGTCACCTTATCTCAAAAGGATAAGATAACCATGTCATATCATTATCGATCATGTAGTAAATGAACATATAGTGGTGTCATATCAAAGTAGATGCATAAATGAAGATCATAGTATATAAACCTAACAAACCATCAAATGCATGATATAGATCATAGAAACGTCTAAAAGTAATAGGCTAAAAAAAATAAAGCACATGTCAAGGAATTAATATTAATTTAGGTCTTTCTTATAGGTTTCTAGGCTTATCCTAAGTCTAGTTATGTGTGTGTATTTATTATATTTATAAATGTATTTAACCTAGATTTATGAGGTGGAACCCACCTATCTTGTCCACTTATGTATTTTGAGTTACTTGCATGTAAATATTATTCCCTACATGACACACACATCCTCGCCACTTATAATAAGATTTGAGACACATGGCACACATGATGGAGGTTGCACTTGTAACTTATTTTCTCTCTTAGCTCGTTATAAAGAGCTACCCTCTCCTCTTCTTCAATACTTGTGACTACACTCTCAATACACAACTTATTCTTATTGTTATAATTCTTGCTCTTGTATCCTTGATACTCTTTTGGTCTAAGTCTATTATTCTTATAGTTTTCTACATGCTATTGTATTTGGAGTGATTCTTGTTGCAATCTTCTCAATAGATTGTGGGATTTTTTCACCCTTCAATGGGTTTCCCCACTTATCAAATCTCGTCTTATATTTTTGGTTTGTTCTATTTTACAAGATAAGTTTTTATTTAATAAGATAAAATCCAAGCTTTATAGGGACCTAGAACCACAAGAGTGTAGTATAATGGATTCAATAGGCCAAAAACAAGGTTGAGAAGCCAAAAAATAAAATGTTACAGTACTTATAATGAAACCAAAAACTATAAAACTAAAACCAAACTAGGAGGAGAGTCCCTCCTGAGGGTCTTTAGCATTTGTAGTGTCCTTTGTAGGGATGATTTGTTTTTCCTTTGATATTTTAGCCCAACTGTGGTTCTTGAGGCTTTTTGCTATTTGTCTAGGGAAGATCATTCTAGGGTGATTTTTTCCGTTTGCCTACAAGGGGGATTGCTTAGGAGGGACCCCCTTGGGGGAGCCTTAAGGGGAGATTTAAAAACCTTTAGTGATTGAAAATAAGGGGACTGAGAGGGCTGTGCATAAAGGACAAAATCCTAGATAATATTATTTCATTTAATTCATTATTTGTTATATTTTCAATGTTAATATTTTTTTTGACATAAATCCTAATATGGTATTAGACCTATGTTTTTTTAACATTGAATGTTGAGAAATTTGTAGATTTGGAGGTGGAAAAGAAGTTTTTTCTTGTCTTCTAAATTTCTATTTATTTTCATTAAATTATTTTAATTAGGTTTATTTAACCTTTGGAATAATAATAAACTTTAAATATACAATATAGTTGTTCTTTAACACTAAATATTGGTATTTTTTTTTTAAATTTTAAATATATTTTTAAAAACCCATCACATTAAAAACCTGTCTAAAAAAAGGGACATATTTTTTTATTATCGATTCTAAATTATAAAAAATTTATGGGTTTGATTAATATACCATCTAATATCATTTTATCAAAATTTTAAAATAAGTTAGATCATATTTTGAGAGAAATCATCAAAACTGTGATTCTATTTTTAAAAAAAACATGATCAAGTACCTTAATAATGTATGACACTTTAGATTCACTATTATATTTTTTTTTTGAAGTGTATTTATTTTGGTATGATTCAAAATCATAATAATCATTTAACTTTACAATATTTAAAAATAATAATAAAAATAAAATCATAAAGTTCTTTTCCATGTGAAATTCATTTTAAACATAAGTTTTTTTAATATTTATATTCTTGGACATATCATATAAACTAATGCTTCTGGAAATAAGTAGAAAATATCAAGTGGCATTTTTATTTTTTTACCAAAAGGATTTTTTCATGATATTAAAAACCTTCCTTACCTTTTATTCACTCAAATTAAAGGTTTAATTTGCTACTAATATGCATTTGTATCCTTCCTTAATTAAGTGCCTTTTCAACATTTAGTGGTGATTGTTTATCATATCTCACCTTCATAACATTTGATTTAATATAAAGGCAAATTTCATACTACTTTATATTTTAAATTTTTCGTGGGATTACATTTGCAATTTAATTCCATTTAAAGCAAAAAATTTCAAGATTTACCTTAATTTAATTTTATAAATCAAATTGGTATTTTTTAATGTGGATTCACATATACCAATTAATTGATCTCAAAATAATCCTTGGCAAGCTCATTTATTAAGCATCATTGCTTTTTTAGCTTAGATTTTGCTTATATAGGATTTAAATTATCCATTATTTGGCATTTCAAAATATTTTTTTATCAAATCAATTTTAAAAATGAAGAAATTATTGCTCTCAAACATGTAATTAAATGTAAAAATGATATAATTTATAATTTTCATAAGTCAGTTATTGTAATTCAAAATATTTTTCAAGACCAAATGACAACCATGCAATATTCTATTGACACTTTAAATGTTAAATTTATGTCTTTTGCTAACATTAATAGCTATAATGCTGATGAATCTTATTTTACTTCTAAACAAACTCAAACTCATGTGAACACTTCTTCTACTAATCTTAGCTTAAAAAATATGAACTCTATGGGATACATGGGTGGTGGGCTTGGTAAGTGCACAAATTATATTATTAAACTTTTTTTTTCTACTTCTAATAAAATTGTAAAGGTCTTAGTTTTGATGACTCTACTACATCTCATGTAAATTTGACATCTTATTGTTCTCCTCATCAAATGACTTATAATGTAACTTATTTTGATTATAATGCTTAAAATGAACACACTTTGGTTAAAAATGATTAAATTTATGCACATTATGTAAAATACAAGCATCATATATCTAAATGTTGAAAATTACATCCATGTAAATATTATGGTAAATCCACTCATAATACTTGGCATTGTTATAAAATTACTTTATCTCTTACCTCTAAGGGTAAAACTATTTGGATTCCTAAATAAATCGAATCTTCTAGATACTTTGATATATCTTCTAATGATAATTCCTCTAATACTTCATGTAGAATATATTTTACAAGTGAGACATTTTCATTGTCTCCATTTTGATTAGCTAAATCATTTTATACATTCCTTGATTTTATTGTAGAGGATATATGCTTTAATTATGATGACTATCTTCTTTTGGTGTAGAGTATTGCACTTTGTGATGGAAGTTGTCTTTCCTCCAATTGGGTTTTTTGGTACATCTAATTTTATTAAATTATATAAGTATATTATATTTTTTGGCATATTAGGTACTTAACATGAAGATTGTTGTTAGCTTACTTGTTTTGCATGTTTGTGGACCGGTTATCCTTTTTTAATCTTTATTTCATTACAGATCAACCACATTATTCGAAGAGCATGCTTGGATATTCTTAGTGACCATGCTTTCTTTCTCACAACTTTTAGTGGCACTTTCTTTTCTTTTTTATCTAAAATTTTATACTTCCTTTTGAAGGAAGTTTATCTTAAGGGGGAGTATTATGTAATTTCAAATCCTTCTTCCTTGTAAAGTTTTTTTCCACTTTTTTAATCCCAGTTTAAGCTTAATAAAGAGTGTTGGATAATTAAACTTAATTTGGATCCTTCCTATAGGTTTCTAAGTTTATCCTAAGTCTAGTTATGTGTGTGAATTTATTATATTTATAAATACATTTAACCCAAATTTATGAGGTGGAACTCACCTCTCTTGTCCATTTGTTATCTCTAGAGTTACTTACATGTAACTCCTCTCCTTTCACATGTTAAACACATCCTATCCACTTGTAATATAATTTGGGACACATTACACATATGCTAGATCTTTCACTTGTAACTTGTAACTCTTTTTCTCTTTTGACTCTCTATAAATAGATCTCATCTCCTCTTCTTCAATACTTGTGACTACACTCTCAACACACAAATAATTCTTCTTTTTATAAGCCTTGCTCTTGCATCCTTGGTGTTATTTTAATATAAATACATTATTCTCCTAATCTTTTACATGCTATTATATTTGGAGTGATTCTTGTTGAAAGCTTATTAATAGATTGTGAGTTTTTTTCACCATTCGATGGTTTCCTTACTGATCAAATTTATTGTCTTAGATTTGTAGCTTGCTCTACTTTTCAAGATAATATTGTTTCATTTAATGCATTATTTTATGTGTTTTCAATGTTAGTATTTTGGTTTGGGAATAAATTTTAAGAACACATAAACAAGAGCACTTGATTTTATGTAAAGAGAGATCTAAGTAGAATCCAAACAAGGGGCATGTTCAAATACAACACACTCATAGGAGATGACATGTTCAAATATTTACATACCAAAGAAACAATAAATAATCAGATCACTAGGGAAAATAAATAAGGAACAAGTTTAAATTTTCCATAGTCCCAAAAATAAATTTACACTCAATTTATTGAATAAAAATGATTGAGAGGGGGGGGGGGATGAATCATCCTTCACAATTTTTACAATCTTTACATTATCATTCATGAACTATCAATAATATAGTAAGCTAGAAACACAAGAACATGAGAGAAGAACATAATACATAAAACACTTATTTGAGTAGGAAACATTCAAGGGGAAGAAAATCCACTTATGATGAAAATGGACTAATATATTATAATTCAAACATAAATTTATATTGAATTACCAACTTCACATGGGGCACCAACCCCAACTAGTCAAGCACCAACTTCACTAGGCTTTATCAAACACCCACTTGCAAGGAGGCACCAACCCCCTAGATGACTCAACACCAACTCAACCACCTCAAACATTTGATTTCATTAAGAATCCTTTGTTTCTCATATAATAGATGATGATATTCATATTTATCTCTCCACACGTACTTTTTCTTCTCAAATTATTCTCTAGCCTACTTTAATCAATTAACCCTCTTCTTGACTTGGTTAGGTCAAACGACCTTGATAATCATCTACAGTACCCCTATCAGATCTTTAATATAGTTTATTTTTACCCTCCTCTTGGTATAAAAGACCTTTTTTTATCCCTTTAATGTTCTATCTCATTCGTTTCAACACTCATACTATCACTCTAAACAATTAGTCTTATTATGCCTTGTTCTTATACTAGGCTCTTGGTCATACACCTCTTGGTCATCCATACACACTTTACCATTTACTTTTTAAATTAATTTGGCCTTATTAAATGTAATAAACATGAACCAAACATTTTATTATGTCTTTTATTGCATATATAACCAAAGACCCCTTTTAGGCCTTAAGGAGACCTAATTCAATTAGGCCTTCATTAGCATATGTTACCCTTTAAGCACCTTGAAACACTCTAAAATTTATAGAATGGAATAAAAATATTATATTATATTTTAATATACATATACCAATATCATATTGGGTCCAAGACATGTTTTAACATCAACTACCATTTGAACCACGCCATTAACACTATTCATAAATAGGCCTATGCATACCTAAAAAGTTTGTCTTGAATAACTAAGCCCAAAACACATTATTGTCAAAAAACCATGGAAATAAATCATATTCATAGAATCCTCATGATCTTAGGTTCATCACCATGTGTATTAGACCTCACAACTCAAGGTAAAAGTGCTCAAACCCTTTTCTGCAAGTAGCTTACTCAAAACTACCAATAAAATTCAAAACATAGTTATAGAAACAATGATCTAGAACACCTATAGAATAAGTTTCATAAAATTCCAATGAATTTAGATAATCATAAAACATCCTTAGAATAAATTTAAATAAATAGATCATAATATCTAATAGCAATATTGGTCATACAGACCAATCTCATGACTTCACTATACATAAACCTTACTAAGTTAGACAAGTCAATTTGAGAGCAAATTTATGCTATATACAATCATATAAAAATATTATATCCAATATTTACATGTGTTAAATTTATTTAAAAACAATCCTATGTAATTGGATCTATCCCTAATCCATGATAATGCATACCTAATCTCATTCCCATTTTTACTTGGTTTTTCTCACTGTCTACACCATTAGGCCTTTTAGTAATAGATAAAATTGAATGACCAATTTAACACATATGAGTTATGTAGATTAATTATAAACTAACATGCACATATTATATAAGTCTCAAGATTTAACTTCCATCCATTTATCAACTCTGACTCGATTAACTCTTCTTGCTATAATAAATTTCCTAAAAATAAGGCCTTTCCTATAGGGTTCAGTCACTCTCTTGACAAAAAAATGCCACCTGGAGGAACCTTGGAGATTAAAATACATTATTCAATCATCAATCTATCTCATCCAATCCATTCTAAGCCATTTCCATAAATATATTCCACATCAAGTCAAAGTTAGTGTTTTAAAGAGGTTTAAACCACCTTACAGTCTTAACAATCATTTATAAAGCTTAGGCCCTTAATATATAAACCAATTCTTATAAATTTGATCTAATAACCTTCCCCATACACCATTAATGTATAATTTATACAATCCAATGAGTACATGAAATTTCTTCTCAGGTTGAAAATCCTTTATTCTATGCACATAAGAAGCCTCAAAACCACATTCCATGCCTTTTATTTCATAATTTTACCTCAGAGTTGGTCAACATATCTATAAAAACATTAAATACTTATGTAAATTATTATTTTTAATTTATTACCTTGGGAATTGATCATGATACCCCATTAGGCCACCATTTCTCTCTTTGTTCTCTAACCTTTTGATCTGTAGATCACCTTAGGCCTTAAAATAGACCTCATAGATATTTTCCAAGCACTCTCCACCTCACTCACATTCCCAATAAACCTATCACATGATATACCACTACTTTACATCCTTCATATGTCTTGAAAACACCTCATGGCCCCTTATTAGGCTAGGCAGATTCTAGAACTAATCTATTTGCATGTTAGTCATGTAGGGTATGCACCTATAGACTCATATTGAATCTCTCCTAAGTGATCCAATTCTTTATATAAATTATAAAGTTTCCTAAAACATCCTCTTATGCTTATGTGAATCCAAATTACTAGGCCACCATGCTTCTTCATGCATAATACTGGGCATCCTATGCATAAGCCTTCTTAAATCTCCTGCTAGGTTCAAACACTTGACAACCTTGACCACTAATCTAGAAACATTATTTGATGTTTATATACCTTTATTACATGACTTATAATTTTTTCAAATAATTTAATACATCTTAGAGATGCAATCAAATAAAAACATTATTCAATGACCTCATACCTCATGAACAACCTTTAACATCAATGACAACATCAATGTCAAGTCTCAATAATAGAAAAAATGCTCAATTATCTCCCCCTTTTTCATTGATGTCAAACCATACTAAACATTTATCATACTTGTCTCCACATTATATTCTTTCTCCCCCTTTGACATAAATGAAAAATTGATGTCTTCAATTCCTTGGATCACACTCCTTTCAATCAAAATACTCAACACATAGAACTATGAGTTTATGAAACATAAAACAAATATGATCCCCCTATATCCATGCAAACCTTCTTATAATAACTAACCTATTATTTTATAATGATCATAATTATCTCCCCCTAAATTCTTGGCTTCTTTAATGACTGATAGGAGTAGAAATTACACCCAATCTTTGTCTTAGGTGTTCAAAAGTTGCCTTTAGAAGTGGTTTGGTTAAGATGTATGCAATCTGATCCTATGTGGAAACATATTCAAGTTTGAAAATTTGTTAACCTACCTAATATCTTATAAAATGATACCTAATGGGAATTTTTTTGGTCTTTGAGTGTATGCCAAGGTTATTTGAGATGCTTATATCACTTGTATTGTCATAAAAAATAGGGTTAGGGCCATCACACTCCACCTTATAGTCTTTTAGAGTTTATCTCATCCATAAAACCTAAGTGCAACATGAAGCTACTAAAATTTGATTAGCCTCATAAGTGGAAAAATCTACTAATGATTACTTCTTTATTATCCCTAAGATTAGACACTCACCTAGAATGAAGGCTCCTCCACTGGTACTCTTCATATCATCTATACTTCATGCTCAATCTATATCTATATAGGCTATAAAAATTAAACTCCTTAATTCTTATATACCACAATATATACTCCATATTACCTTTGAGATACTTGAGTATCTTTTTTAATTCTTGTACATGATTCTCCTTTGGATGTACTTGAAACCTACCCACAATACCTACTATTTGCATGATGTGATGTCTAAAGGTAATGATGTACAAAAAACTTCCAAAAATTGACCTATATGACATATTATTAACCTTTAAAGACTCATCTTCCTTATTCAAATTACATCTTGTGATCATGGGTGTACTAACTACCTTAAAATCATCCATTTCAAACTTCTTCAACATCTCTCTTATGTAAGTGGCTTATGAGATGAATGTACCTTTTTCAGATTGAGTGATTTATAATGTAAGAAAAAAAAGATAGTTCTCATAGCATGTACATCTCATACTATTTATTCATCACCTCTATGAAGGCATTTTTCATGTTCTCATTATTTCTACCAAATATGATATCATCCACATAGACAACTACAATTAGCTAATGGTCATCTTTAATATTGATGTAGATATTATTATTTGCAACTCCTTTTTTGAATCCTTGATCCAATAGGTACTTATCCAACCTATCATACTAGCTCTAAGAGATTGATTTAGACCATAGAGACCTTTCATCAATATGAAAACATAGTCTTTGTCATCTGATAGTGAGAACTCTTTAGGTTTCTCAATGTACACTTCCAAATTCCCATTCAAAAAGGTACATTTGACATCCACCTAATATACCTTAAATCCTTTAAACCCTGCATAATCTATAAATAATGTAATGGCCTTCAATCTTTCAAATATTTAAAAATGTTTCCTTCAACTTGTGCATATCCCTTGCATACAAATCTAGCCTTGTTCATAGTGACTTCTCCATATTCATTCAACTTGTTTCTAGACACCCATTTTGTGCCAATGACATTGTTGTCTTTAGGCCTAGAAACTAATTCCAAAGTCTCATTCTTTTCTATTTGGTCTAACTCCTCATTCATAGCACCTATCTAAAATTTTTCCTTATTTTCTTCTAAAAGACTCTTAAGTTCAATCTTTGATAATGGATCAATCTCTTGATTTTGATTACTTACCAATCTTCTCCTTATTTGCATACCTAAATTCTTGTTGCCAATGATTTTAGATTCAAGGTGGACTCTTTGAATGTATCTTAAGGGTCCTTTTGAGTCTTATCTCTCTTTAACTTCTTCTTCCTTATCAATATCTATAATCTTCTCTTCATTCTTAAAGTCCACATTCTCTAAAGTCTTTTTTGACTATGAGTGATATTTCTTTGTCTCATCAATCCTTACATTGGTAATTTCCAATATACTTTATAGTCTCTTATTATAACAACTATAAGATGAGCTCATTGATGAGTATCCTAAGAATATGCCTTCATCAGATCTGAAATCAAACTTACCCAAGTCTTTATCATCTCTTTTGATGAAATATTTGCTCTCAAACACTCTAAAGTGTTCTACATTTACAGGTGTGCCCTTCCATAGCTCACAAGGAGTCTTGTTTCCATTTGTCCTTATCTATCCCCTATTAAAAATATAGACATCAATGTTTACTACCTCTCTCCAATAGCCATCATATAATATATAATCATTCAATATAAAACTAGCCATCTCTTAAACCATCCCATTTTTCCTTTCTACTACCTCATTCTGCTGAGGTGTCCTAGCTACTGAGAATTGTCTCTTTATTCCATGAACCTCATAGAATTCATAAAATTCATTGGACCAAAAATCTCATCCTCTATTAGATCTTAAAAACTTGATCTTTCCATTCTTCTCATTCTTAACCAGAGACTTAAATGCCTTGAACTTGTTAAGAACTTCTAATGTCTCTCTTAGGAATGCAACCCAAGTCATTCTTATGTAATAATCAATGAGTACTATGAAATAACTATCTCTTCAAATGATTTTAATTCTTTTATGCCCATAGAGATTAGTGTGGATTAACTCCAAGGTTTTTGTAGTAGATTACTCCTTGGACTTGAACCTTTTTTTAGTTTGCTTACAATGTTGACATGCCTTGTAAATTATGTTTGTAGGTTTGATGATCTTAAGCATGTTATTCATAGACTTCTTAGAGATAATCCTGACCAAGTTATCAAAGTTTAGGTGACCTAATATTTTGTGCCATAACCAAATTTCATCTATCTTGATGATGAAACATTTCTCCTTCTTGATCTCATTCAATACATATAGGTTATTATTAGTCCTCTTGGCATTACAAATTATCCTTACTAATTTGGTTCTCATTATCTCACATCATTTGTCATGAAATTTTACTGTGTTTCCATGATTTCACATTTGACTCACACTAAGTAGGTTATGTTTTAGAAATTCCACATATAGCACATTTTGTGTCTTGGTCTTTCCATTGTCCAAACTCAAGACACCCTTGCCAACTATATTGACAATTATGTTGTCTCTAAACCTCACTATTCCTACAACATTCTTATTGAAAGACATGAAATTTTTCCTATCTCCTATTAGGTGAATTGAGTATCCACTATCTATATTCCATTCAATTCTTTCACATTGAATTTGAAAGTAAGTCTAAGCTAGCATAGATTTCTCTTTGATGATTTGGTCCTCCTTGAAAAATAGTCCATATCACTTATTGAGCTCAATCTGATTCATCCTAGCTTTATTTGTATACCATACAAATGTTTGATCCTTCTTATGAATTATAGGAGATTCATATGTCATGTTGAATCCTATGGACCTTATAATTATGTTAGAGTATAATCTTGCAATATGTCCTATGTTGTGACAGATGTAGTAAACAACATTTCTATACTTACCATGGTTTCATGATGACTTATCCTTTATAACATTGGGTTGCTTTATTGATCTTCTTAGGTTATTATTCTTGAATTTTTTTGACTTCTCATGCTCTCTCTCAAACTTACTCAATTTGTCTATGAGTTTTTCATGCTTAATCTCCAAAGAATCTAGCTCTATCTTCAATTGGTCATACGTAACTTCCTTTTACTTATATTTTGTATTGACCTCTTCTAACTAAATCTTGAGATATATGATAGTCTCTTATTGATGTTTAAAATCATAAATTATACTTATGGGCTTAGCTTCAAGGTCTAATTCATCTTTTCCTTCTTCACTTTCATAGTAGACTTCTTCATCAAACATGTTATCTTCTTCCTATTGATCACAAGACATTATTGTGCTTTTTAAAACCACCTTCAAGTTGTTAAACTATCCACAAAGGATCAAGCTCTGATACCAATTTTTAGAGTCACAAAGAATGAGATGGGGCATGAATCAGTCCTCAAATATTTTACAATCTTTACCTTATCATTCATGAACCATGAATAATATAGTAAGCTAGAAACACAACATGAGAGAAGAACATAACACATAAACCACTTATTTGAGTGGGAAACCATAAAGTGGAAAAAAAACCACTGATTATTAAAATGGACTTCTATCCTATAATTTAAACATTAATATTTAGTGAATAACAAACTTTACTTGGGGCACCAAACCCAACTAGTCAAACACCAACTTGATTAGGCTTTAGTAAGCACCCACTTGCAAGGAGGCACCAACTCCATAGATAACTTCTCACCAAATAAGACACCTCCAACATTTGATAAATTTCAAAACCCTTTATTTCTCATACAATAGATGATGATCTTCATCTTCAAATCTCCTCACATACATGTTCTTCTCTAATTGTTCTCTAGCGTACTTCACTCAATTAGCCCTCTTCTTAACTTGGTTAGGTCAAATGAACTTGATAATCATTTATAGTACCCATATCATATCTTAATTATAGTTTATTTTTACCCTAATTATGGTATAAAATACCTTATTTATCCCTTAAAAGTTTTATCTCATTTGCTTCAACACTCATACTATCACTTAAGATAATTAGGCCTATTAGGCCTTGTTCGTACACCTCTTGGTCATACATACACACTTTAACACTAATTTTTAAATTAAAATAGCCTTAGGACATGTAAAAACATGAAATAAAAATTCAAATATGTTGGTCATAGCATATAGGACCAAATACCCCTTTTAGGCCGTAAAGAAACTTGATTCAATTAGGCCTTCATTAGCACACATTACCCTTTGAACACCTTAAGACACTTTAAAAATTCTCACATAGAAGGAAAAAATCATATTACACTTTAATAGATATATAAAAATATCATATTATGTACAAGACACATTTTATCATCAACCACCACTTGAAACACACCATTAACATAGTTCATAATTAGGGTTGTGCATACCCAAAAATTCTATCTTGAACAATTGAGCCAAAAAAACAATATTGTCAAAAAATAATATGAACATATGCCTCACAACCTATGGGTCATCACCATGTGATTATACCTCACAAATCAAGGCAAAATTTATCAAACCCTTTTTGTAAGTAACTTACTCAAAACTGTTAATAAGCTTCAAAACATAGTCATATAAATAATGATCTAGAAAAATTGTAGAATCACTTTCATAAAATTCTAATGAATTTAGATAATCTTAAAAAAAATCCTTAAAATAAAATAAAATAAAATAAACATATCATAATTTATGGGGGGGCTGGATAGTTCAATTGGTTATGTATGTTCTCTGTGTTTTGCAAGGTCAAGTGTTCGAAACCCCCCCCCCCCCCCCCCGCCCATGGTACCGGAGGGCGTGCCGACTCATCTGCACCGCCGGTCACATTAAAAAGTTTACCCAGTGGGCACCTGGGGGTTTTTCAGTAATGGTTTCCCCCTGGTCTAAGTAAAAAAAAAACAAAACATATCATAATTTATAATAGCAATATTGGTATTACAAACTAACCTCATGACTTCTCTGTACACAAACCTTACTAAGTTAGACAAGTCAATTTGAGAGAAATGTTTTGCTATATACAATCATCTCCAAATCTTCTATCCAATATGGACATGTGTTACAGGTCTTGAAAAAAAAACCCACGCAATTTTATCCATCCTTAGTCCATGACAACACATCCCTAATCTCATTCCCACTTTTGCCTAATTTTTCACACTATCTACACCATTAGGATTTTTAATGATAGGTCAACTTACATGACTAGTTTAACACATCTAAGTTTTTAAAAATTATCATAAACTACCATGTCCATAAGATATAAGTCTTAATATTCAACCTCCATCTATTTACCAACTTTGACTCCATCAACTATACCTTCTATAACAAATTTATAAATAATAAGGCCTTTTTTGTAGGGTTCACTCACTCTCCTAACAAAAAAATGCCACCTAGAGGTACATGGGAGAGTAAAATACATGCTCTAATCATAAATATTTATCATCCAATCCACTTTGAGCCATTTCCATCAATATCTTCAACATTGGGTCAAAGTTAGGGTTTTAGAGATGTTTAAATCACCTTATAGTCTTAAAAGTCATTCATAAAGCTTAGATCCTTAATCCAGAAACCAATGCTTGTAAATTTGAGCTAGGACCCTTCCCCATATACCATTAATGGATTATGTTCTCATTCAAAGGTTATACATGCCAATGAGTGCTTGAAAGTTCTTCTCAGGTTGAGAATCCTTTATTTTGTGCTCATAGGAAACCTCAAAACCACATTTCATGCCTTTTCTTACATAATTTAACCTAAAAAATGGTCAACATACCTTTAAAAACATGACGTACCTTTTTCAATGCTTATTTATCCATTCTTACATTAGGAATTGATCCTGATACCCAATTAGGCCACCATCTCTCTCTTTGCTTTCTAATCTTTTGATCTACAAGTCACATTAGGCCTTAAAATATACCTTTTAACTATTATCCAAATACTCTCCACCTCACTCACATGATCAAACAACCTCTCACATTATATATCACTAATTTTCATCCTTCATAGGTATTCACAACACCTAATGACCCCTTATTAGGTCATGTAGAGTCTAGAACTAATCTATTTGCATGTTAGTCCTATAGGGTCTACCCCCGTAGACTCATATTTAAGCCCTCTTGAGTGATCTAATGATTCATATACATTATTATGTGTCCTAAAACATCCTCTTATGATTATGTGCATCCATCTTACTAGGCCTCCATGCTTCTTCATGCATAATACTAGGCATCTTATGCATAAGCCTTCTTAAGTCTCTTGATAGGTTCAAACACTTGACAACCTTGACCACTAATATTGAAACATTCTTTGATGATTATATACCTTGATTACATGATTTATAAGTTTTTAAAACAATATCATGCCTCTTATAGATGCAATCAAACAAAAACATTTTTCAATGACCTCATACCTCATGAACAACCTTTGACAATAATGACAACATCAATGCCAAGTCTCAACAATAGAAACAATGATCAAAAAAAGTAACTCATGTGATAAGATGAAATAATTTAAATATAAAAAACTAACATAAACATTTCATACTATTCCCTACATACATGTGTTATAAAAATGTCTTATAAAATAACATATCAAGTACATTGTAAATATGTAAGAATGAGTGTAAATATGTGTAACCATTAATATATAAGATCAGCATGATAATGTAAAGTTATCATGAAATAATAGAACATATTTCAATCATGATAAATATAATCAATATACCCCCAACTTAGTGTGTCATGCAAGAAGAGGAAGGTCTAACATATGCATGCTTATCTATTATATATATAGTGTATTATTGTATCAAACTCAAGTACCTATGAAATGTATGTGTGTAAATAAATGATATGTTATCTAATAACATAAAGTAAACAACATATGTAAAAGATAATAAACATATAAAATGCTAAATACTTTTATATTTTTTCTTTAATTTAATGGTTTTTGTATTTGTTTATTTATTTGAATGTTTTTTAATTTTTTGAATTTTCAAAAGAAAAGGCTAGTTGATGATCACATATAAGGTATGACCATAGGGTTCTCTAGAAGTATATTATGGTACAAAAAAAGGTCATGATACTAAAGATCATGTATATGTGCCAAATTTAGAGTTGTAGAATATGTAATGCTATAATTATTCCTCATAATAATTTATGGTAGTGAAGTAGTAGTGGTTCTTTGAACCTATTTTTTAGTGATATGTGACTTTTTACTTTAATTTTGGGTATTTTTATTCTATCAAAAACATGTTGATATTATATCAAAAACTAGTTGGGATATGAAAGAGTAAATTAGGGAGTTTTGGGGTCTATTATGTATCTTTGATGCAATAACCTCTCATGTATCAGTTACATGGGAAATAGGATATATTTTTGCTTACCTTTTCTCTTATGATTAAAATTAATAAGTTGTATGATTAGATATCTTGGAACATACTTCTCTTGTTGTAGAGTATGTTCATATTGAAATCATGAACTTATGTTTATCATGTTGGCATGAATATACTTGAGACATCCATGCACTATGTAAGATACTGCATGTAGACTATGAATCCAAGATCATCCCACTATGATATCAAATACTCTTATATGTGGTATAACTAAAAATGTTGTGGTCATATGTTCTATACCAACATATGAAGGTAAATCAATCTCACAAAAAATCTGTTATACATTCCTATCAAATGCTTTGACCATCTTGGTAGAAGGTTTTAAATCATAATTTTTGTATTCCAAATGTGTGATTAATTTCATGGTACATACATTATCACTAGAATCATTATCAACCATAAAAAAAGGTATAGACTAATGATCAATATGTTATCTAATAAAAAATGAGCGAATATCAAATTATTCATCCACAATTTGATTGTCATTCAATGCAGTAGAAGGCCTTTGAAGTATATGAGCTATCTCATGAGTAAGTGTGTCAATAATACCATATAATGGGTTCACATAATTTTGTGGAGGGGGATATGAATTATATTCCATTTTAACTTTAGATGCTTACTTAGAATGATCTTGTAATGGATTTTTGAATATTTTTTAGTTTTGATGATCATTAGGTTGTCACCCCAAATACTTTAGAGAATCATCAAAGGTAATTTTTTCACTATCTATAACAACTTGTATATTATTATTCAACTAGTAACACATGATTGTACAATTCCAAATACATTGGTGGTAGTCACAAGAAGCATTTTCATCACAACATTTTTCTAGATGTTGACTCATATGAACCACCATTAAAGGAGGGATAGATATGGTATGACATACCACTAATTTCTAAAGTAATCAAGATGGAGATTTAGGTAATCATGTAAATTATATATTAAGTGAATAAGATAAGATGCCATGATTATGTTGTTATGATAATCTATTAACTATGGTAGTTTATTCATTTTTATCCTAACTAGGTTTTACCTTATATCTTTCTTTGATATGAAACTTGGTATTGGATACAGTCAATGTGTTTTCCACATAATTATGCTTATTCAATGCAATAAGTTTCATTTATCTATCTCAAACAATATCACACAAGTCATCAAAATATTTAAACTTATTGAATACAATAGACTCATGTAATGAGGTAATAAACCTTTGCTTAAAGATATCTTGAGGTCTTTATCCTCCATTGGATTTTTCATTTTTGCCAACATTGTTTTGTACCTTAAACATATTCTTTGATATGATCATTGGTTCCTTTCTTGATATTTAAAATTTGTGCATATGACATCCTTTTAGTAATGTTGATTAAAAATTGTGACAAAAAATGATCCACCAGAGGTTTGAATGCTACTAATGATTGTATTGGTAGATCATAGAACTATCTCAAATCATATTCCTTTTAGACTTCTTGGAAATATTTTTTTCAAAATTTTATCATTGGAATCACAATCAAGGCATGATGCATAAAAAGATAGAATGTGCTTCTCAATATCACCCTTGACATCATAAAGTGTGAAGTTGGGTGCTAAAAAACTAGTTGGCAAAGGGTACAAAGATAACTCAGGTGAAAGAGGGTTATGTAATACATCTTGTGAATCAATAGCATGAATTAATTTCAAATCATTTTTTTCAATGATTGTAATTATAGATTCTAAATATTGAATAAATTGGAGAATATTTTTCATATAAGACTCATTAGGATTGATACTTAATATTTTATAAGTCACCAAAATAGATACAAACACTAATTATGTTGATGTAGGCATTGAAGCTAGTAATTGAGTTTAAGCATTGATTGTTCCCATGGAGGATGTCTCAATATTTGTTAGATCTTTGGGGAAAAATGGTTTGAAAACATATATTGTGCCCCAGATAGATGTAGGAATAAATGGTGTGTATGAGGGGAAGGATGATTGAAAGTTAAATGCATTAGTCCTAATAATTAGATCAATAGATATCAATGGTTTTTCATTAATGATTTTGGACTTTTTAGCTTATAATATAGTATTAAGTATATTTTAGAGATATTCGGGATTGTATCTCCAAGATTTTCATGAATACACTCTCAAAACATTGCATCAGATTTAACTTGATCTTGATATACTTGATCATGTTAATTATTCTCATGTGCTTCACTATTTTTATGATCATATTCATCCTAAATGAGAATATTTCAGCACTTATCTCATTGTTATTATTAGCACTCTCATTATTGACATAATTCAAATGGACCTATTAGCTTGATACATATTAAGTACTAAAAGAGAAATCTCAAGATTCTTAGTAGATACACCACATAGTCTATCCCTATGCAAATATTTCATACAAATTAATAAGATCAAAATATGAATAACTAGAAAAATATAAAACCCTACAAGGTTAGAAACCCTAAGGCAAGATAGGAATTACATAAGAAGAATTAGAGGTCAGTTTTACTAAATATTGAACCCATTTCAGAGATAAGGACTAAATGAGAGAGTATCATAATAAAGTAAGGAATACGTTGATCTGAAAATCAAACCAATTAAGTACTCCAAATTCATAATATATTCTCATACAATGTTGAATTATGTAAATTTGCTAAATGTAGAAAGTACAATGATAAATAATAATTTCAATACACAAACATAGAGAAGATATAATACTTAGCTTGTTTACTGAAATATAGGTAGATGTAAGAAGTTTTGGTGCATAAAAAATCAAGATGATTCTCAACTATGATTCATCATAGTATAGAAATTAACTCTCTATTATCTTAAACACTACCATCAAAATAGGGACACTAGCATCGATGATTTTGTCCCAAAACTGACACTTTTTTTTAGTGAGGTACATGTCATTTTATCAAAATTCCACATTTGCTTACTAAGGTTCTCTTTCTCCTTGTATATTTTTAGCTATGTTTGATCACACAGGTTTAAATATCATAATTTTCAGTAAAACCATGTGTCCTTAAATTAGTTCATGCCACCTTACAAACATAAGGGTTAGTGGGCTTAAGTGAATTTGATTTGACCTCAAATAACCCTTTATCAATGAGTGTTACCTACATATCATTATAATCCAAACATGTCCTCAAACTGATGTAGTTATCCCCATTATGCAGTTTTATGTGTGAATAATAGTCAAATATGCTATATGTGAGTGAATGTGGTGATCTATCTTGTAATTTGACAAATACTGCTCATGTGCTTCTCTTTAAATGCTTTAAACATATAGGAATGTTTATCCTATGACTAATTTTTAAATAGGGAAGTATAGGTTAGTTTTTAACTCAATTGTGTAAATGATTTGATGAGATTGATAAGCATTTTATTGGTAATTTCTAGATATCTAATGAGTGTGTTTTATTTTGTATTTATACCACACATTTTGAAATAAATATCAAAGAATATTAATTAATAAAATATGATGACCCATACATGTCTAAATATTTTAAATGTTTAATGTTTTTAGTGTATAAACACTAGTGTCATATCTGGGACACTAACATCAATGCTAGTGTCTTACTCTTGATGGTAGTGTCTTAGGTAATAGAAAATTATTGAAGCTCTATAACTAACAATGAAGGATACACATTAGGTTTTAATCATATTTTGGGTTACATGTGATCTACATAATGAAAATATTAGAGTTGTACCATAAGATAACAATTTAGGCATAATGAGATTGTGAATGCAAGCCTTTAGTAGTGGGAAGGTCATGAACTGAAGGATAGAGCCTTGAGTGATTTTTTTCAAGTGTGCAAGACTAGTTTATCATGTAAATTAAGATATCAATATCTATAGGAGAATTCATGGTAGATTAATTGGATTTTTATTTTTGGATGGTGAGTGTCTTTATAAGATATTCGTAGGAAAGCTCATATTAGCTAGTCTCACTTTATATGATGGGACATGCTCGATGGGGGGGAGGTGTTATAACACACCCTCATAGATATTATGATTATTTTATTTAATATTATGTTGGTGAATGTTGTACACTTGCATAGAATCATATTTACCTTAATTATAACATTTATTGTAGTTGATGGTGGTGGGGTTTCAATTTC